>CM030361.1:44338735-44451111 GCA_017893485.1 Hemerocallis citrina
AGGGGATTTTTATTATTTTATCTTAAATTGCTAAAAAAAATACCATTCGACGACTGCAGCAAACAGAGAAAATGCTATATGCATTTTCTACCATTCACGACTGTGGATGCTCTTATGCATGTAAACCTTTTTCGCACCCTTTTGAATTTTGAAGAAAAACATTTCTACTACTATAATGGGAGAAGGCCTTAGTGTAATTTGTCCATCTACCAACCCGCACAATGCACGTACAATTTAAATCCCCAATATAACCCATGAAATCCGTACACAACACGTTTAAATTTATTTCCCTCTCCACCTCTCTCAAAATCCAATCGCCTCATTTCTCTCTCTCTCTCTCTCTCTCTCTCTCTCTCTCTCTCTCGATAACTCCCGATTCTTCTTTTCATCTCCCTTTTCGTTTCGATTCTGATCTTTCCTCACTCGCGCCGCCGCCGCTGCCCTAACCCTAATCTCTATCAACTCCTATGTCATAGCTCAACTTTATCCCTAATCTCAATTAGCTCCTCTCTCGCTCGCGTGAACCCCAACCCTACTTTCGATTTATCGATTTAAGGTATTTTCTGCTCCTTTTGTTTTAATTTCAGTAAATTTTGTTTCTATTACAAGCTGTGAAGCACGGGTACCCCAAAATGGCCCTCGTACCAGTACCGGGTGCGTATCGGGTATGGATATGCACGGGTACCTTCCGGGTACGCACCAGGTACGTGTCCATAAAAGTTTTAATTAAAAAAACGAAAAAAACGTTCGATACGTGCTGGGTACGTAACGGGTGCGAAACGGGTGCGAAACGGGTGCGCCCATTAAGGGAAAGAAAAAAAATAAAAAATACAATCAGTCAACACTACCCCTTCCCCTTTCTTATTCACGCGCTCTCTTTATCTCCAAAATCCCCTTTTCTCAAGAAACCCTAAATCCCTCTCTCCCCCAAAATAAAATCTCCCCTCTCCCAAATCGATCCCCTCTCTCCCCAAAATCGAGGACCTCTGCCTCTTCGCGCCTCCACCTCGACGTCGTGCTTGACGTCACGCGCCTCCACCTCCAAATCGATCCCGTCTCTCTCTCCGAAACGACGCTGCTCCGGTCTCTCCTCTGCCTTGACGCTGCTCCGGTCTCTCCGAAACGACGCTGATCCAGGTTCGATTTTGACTTCTTCTCCTCTCTACAAAAGAAACTTCCCGTTTTCTTCAATAATAAGGTTTATCTTCCTCCATGGTTCCCCTGCAGTGAGACAGTTGAATATCGACTGATTAAATGCATATTTATTTTCTCGTTTATTGGGTTGCTATATTTCTTTGTTCAGACCTTTCGATTTAGTTCTTGAATCTCACCCATCAAAATCTCGTCCTACGTAATTGAAAAAAATAAATCCATTAGTGTATGTCTAAGATAATGAAGTAAAGACAGTGATTTTTATGTCTAGGTACCTTCTTCAGTCTGATGCCACGCAGACTACATTCTAGTTTGCTTTCCAAGTTTTGTAGTTCATTGACACTTAGTCCTGAAAGCTCTTGCCCCATCAACTGCCTGTAATTATGAAAGCAATAGCTGCTAATGAAAATTAATATGATTAAGAAAAGTTGTGCTTTAAAGTTCTTTCTCCAGTTCATTTAGATGATAGAAATTATCTAATTATAAGTTTATAACTATAGATAATGTGGTCCATGCTGAATTAACATGGAAAATACAAAGTCATAATTAAATTAATTGCTAGAGAATAATTAATTCGCTATTAAGTTGCTTACTATTATCATATTATGTTAATAAGTTAAATTTCTACTTATTATTATGTTCTTCAATGTCTTTAATTGCTAATCTATTTTTTTGTTTTTAGGACTTTTGATTCCCATCTTTGAAGTTCCCACCAATGAAAAGCAAAAATGTCGTAGGTGCAAAATAGAGGTATGGTTACATTTACAATTTATAGTTTACAATCATTCTTCTAGTTATTATAATTTTTTGAAATTTTATATTTTTATTACGTAATGTATAATAAATTTATTATTTTTATATTCAACGTACCCATAACGTACCCGTATCCTATATTTTTGAGAAATCACGTATCCCCGTACCCGTATCCCGTACCCGTGTCCGTGCTACATAGATTACAAGTTCGACCTATTAGTAGTATGGCTATTATCTTTTGGGGTTTTTTCGTATTTAGATAAAATAATTGTAGAGTTATTGGAAATAAGATTGGGAATGATAATTATTGTGTATGGATTTACATTGTTGCTGTAAACAGTGAGGAATGAACGTGAACAATATGGTTATATACGAATTGGTTGTTGGTTTTGTGATTGATTCAAGTAATAATTAACTTCTAAGGGGATGTAGATGTTGGAAGGTGTTACCGCTGAATCTGGTGTGGGGGTAAACAGATGAGATTTGTGAGTTCGTGGAAAAACCAGAATAGCGAATCCAAGCCTGTTCGTCGGAGTTGGGCTGCTGACTCCCGCCGCTCACCTGCAAGGAAGTGCGATACACCGGGGTTGATCCCGGCGATGCACCCTCCGACGCTCTTGTCAGTAACCAGGAATATGATTAAGAAAGAACTTTAGTTGTCCAAAGAGTGATTAACCTGTAACAGTGGTAGGTGGGGGGTATTTATAGTCGCCGTTGGGATCAGATTAGGAATGTGATTCCTGTGATCTGATAAGGCATAAAATCCTCGTAATCAGATTAGGAATGCAATCCCTTAATTCCCGGTGAGAGGATAGTCGCGAATCAGGCCCGTTGATTTGGTTCAATCAGAGAGCCTAATTCTATCCTGTCGGACTGGGTTTGTATCGGGTCGGGACCCGTACCTAGTTGAGGTGGATCCGTTCGCTGGTTATTGGATCTGTGAGAAGGAGACCCAGTACCCGCTTCGGACCCGTTAGTAGGTGAAATTACCGTTTTACCCCTGAGCTTTAAGATTCGTCTCCGATGTGAACGGTCCCAATTTAATCCTATTTTTAGCCATATCACGAGCCCCCCACTCCTAGAGACTGAGTTTTTCAGTCTTTGAGGAGTAGTTTTACTAATCTAATGGCGTACGGGATTTTATCGGTGTTCTTAAGGATGTTTTGGATCTTGCTTGGGGTGTAACGGTGTTATTCTGGACTTTTAAAATGCCCAAAAATATTCTCAGAATTTTCTGGATTTTTGGTGTTTTTTCCAGATTTTTCTGATTTTTTTCTCATTTTTTTGAATTTTTTATTAATTTTCCGAATTAAATAATTAATTATCGAAAATATTAATTAATTATTCTAATTTAATAATTATTTTTCCAGAATTTTAAAATAATTTTTCTGAATTAATAATTATTTTTAGAATTTTTAATTAATTTTTTTGATTTTTTAAATATTTTTTCGGAATTTTTAAATAATTAAAACAATTAAATAAATAAATAAATAATTTAAATATACCTGGACACGTGGCGCGATCTGTGCCGTCGGATCCCGGCACGAATCTCGAGGAGGCGCGTTTCCCAAAAAATTGTTATCTTGTCGTTTAGCGCACGTGGCGCGATCTGGACCGTCCATCACCAGAAGCGCGAATTTCTGGAAGATCCAACGGTCGTAGTCGCTTGGAGGATTTTTTCTCCGTTTTGGAGCTCGGATGGGGACTTGCTCTGCAGCCGCCCGGGAGGTGTGCCACGTGGCACACAAATTTTTTTTTTTTTTCCTTCCTGCCTCGTTCTTTCTCTCTTCTTCTTCGTTCTTCGTTCAGTTTCTTCCTTCTTCGTCTCGTCTCCGACCCAGCCCTGCCTCCGACCCCGACTCCAACTCCATTCCTGTGAGCGCCACTGAATCTCGGCGAGCTCGGCGAGAGGCGACGAGCGGAGTGGGGTAGTTCGGCGCTGTAGGGAGGAGTTCGTCAGTAATGGGTTCATCGAGGAGCTTCGATGAAGGAGTTCGACGAGCGGAGTGGTGCTCGCTTGTGGGCTTCAACGGGTAGAGGGGAGTTCGTCGACGAATGGAAGGTGAGAGGAGCTTGGAGTTTCGACGAAGGAGCTCGAGCTTGGACATCGGCACTCGCGACGTGGTGGTCGGCGAGGCCGAGCTCGGCATGGAGCTCAGTGCTCGGCGGAGCTCGAGGAGGGAGCTGATGGCGGCCGTGAGTGGGCTCGTCATTGGACTCGGGGCTCGGAATCGATGAGAACTCGCGCTTGTGAAGGATTGAGAGCTCGGCATCGGAGTGGAGTTTGAAGATGAGCTCTCGAGGGGAGGAGTTCGGCGACGAGAGCTCGCTCGAGGGAGCTTGAAGGAGATGCTGAAGCCCAGAGCTCGGCATCGTGATCGACCATGGCGGAGCTCGAGGAGCGAGCTGATGGCGGGTGGAGGTGAGCTCGGCTCGATGGGTTCGATAGAGATGGTGGAGCTCGGAGTTCAGCATTGTTATCGGCCATGGCGGAGCTCGAGAGGAGAGGAGTTCGTCCATGCGGCTTTGGTTTCGTCGAAGCTTGAAGATAGCTTGGGTATTGTTTTTTGGTTTTGGCAGGAGAGTGGATAAGAAGAGGAAGGGAAGGGGTTCGGTGTTCCGGGTTTGGATCCCCTTAACGGGTCCGAACCCGAACCTTGTGGTCCTTTTTCATTTTTGTGGCTTCTTGTTCGGCGAATCCGAGCACGAATTTTGAGGCAAATTTTTGGCCATTTTGTAGCTCGGTAGGGCAGTAGCTCAAACGGTAGATCCGAGCTACGTGGCTCGATCTTGTCGTTGGATGGTGGCACGAATCTCGAGACGGGCTCAGTTCCCAAGAAAACACTATCTTGTCGTTTAGCGACTCTGGCAAGATCTAGGCCGTCCGATCGAGATCTTACACGAATGTTGAGGAAAAAGTGATTTTTCTCCATTTTGGGGCTCGGATGGGCACTTGCTCGGTTAGCCGACCGGGCTCTTCGATGTTGGGGCTCGGATGGGAAGAGCTCGGATTCGATTTTGACAGTTGCTCGGGTTCGGTTCGGATTTTTCCCTCGCGCGAGTGGCTCGGCTCGGATTTCCGAGCTATTCGGCGCAGCTGTATTGAGATCCACTTTCCCGGTGCTACGGAGGTCCGATCGAGGCGTGCGACCCCTCGTTTCGAAGCTAATCCGAAGATCTACAACTTCTCTTTAGGAGTGAGATGAAGATTCACCCTCCTTCATGGTCAAAATAGCCCCGCAACATCCTTATCTTCATGAAGTTGAGGAGTGTTTTGGTCTTGGGGATTTTGGCAGAGGAGCTCCACTCCTAGGGGCGGAGAAGATGTGCTAGGAAGACCCTTGTGCTAGGAAGACCCTTGCAAGATGTGCTAGGAAGACCCTAGGGGTGAAGAAGGGGCGCGAGCGGCTCGGATCGCTAGTCGCTCGGCTCGGAATACCGAGCGACGTGGAGCGATCTGAGCCGTCGGATCTCAGTGCGGATTTCGAGGCGGGCACAGTTTCCAAGAAAACACTATCTTGTCGTTTAGTGCTGCTGGAGCGATCTAAGCCGTCGATCTCAACGCGGATCTCGAGGCAGGCACAGTTTCCAAGAAAACACTATCTTGTCGTGTAGCGGTGCTGGCATGATCTGAGCCGTCTGATCGAAATCTTACGCGAATGTTGAGGGAAAAGTGATTTTTCTCCGTTTTGGGGCTCGGATGGGCACTTGCTCGGTTAGCCTACCGGGCTCTTTGATGTTGGGGTCGGATCGGCACTTGCTCGGCATCCGAGCGGAGGGAAGAGCTCGGCTCTGGAAGAGAGCCATTTGTGAGATGAGTTTGAGGAGCAACTCTAGGAGAGAGTTGTGAGCTCCGAACTCGTTGAGAAGAGGTCCACTTCGGAGGCGAGCGGAGTGAAGAGCTCGGCTCTGGAAGAGAGCCATTTGTGAGATGAGTTTGAGGAGAAACTCTAGGAGAGAGTTGTGAGCTCCGAACTCGTTGAGAGGAGGTCCGCCTTGGAGATGAGCGGAGCGAAGAGCTCGGCTCTGGAAGAAAGCCATTTGTGAGATGAGTTTGAGGAGCAATTCTAGGAGAGAGTTGTGAGCTCCGAACTCGTTGAGAGGAGGTCCGTCTTGGAGATGAGCGGAGCGAAGAGCTCGGCTCTGGAAGAGAGCCATTTGTGAGATGAGTTTGAGGAGCAACTCTAGGAGAGAGTTGCGTTGAGAAGAGGTCCGCTTCGGAGGCGAGCGGAGTGAAGAGCTCGGCTTTGGAAGAGAGCCATTTGTGAGATGAGTTTGAGGAGCAACTCTATGAGAGAGTTGTGAGCTCCGAACTCGTTGAGAAGAGGTCCGCTTCGGAGGCGAGCGGAGTGAAGAGCTCGGCTCTGGAAGAGAGCCATTTGTGAGATGAGTTTGAGGAGCAACTCTAGGAGAGAGTTGTGAGCTCCGAACTCGTTGAGAAGAGGTCCGCTTCGGAGGCGAGCGGAGTGAAGAGCTCGGCTTTGGAAGAGAGCCATTTGTGAGATGAGTTTGAGGAGCAACTCTATGAGAGAGTTGTGAGCTCCGAACTCGTTGAGAAGAGGTCCGCTTCGGAGGCGAGCGGAGTGAAGAGCTCGGTGAGATGAGTGTGAGGAGGGACTCTATGAGAGAGTTGTGCTCCAAACTCGTTGAGAAGAGGTCCGCTTCGGAGGCGAGCGGAGTGAAGAGCTCGGCTCTGGAAGAGAGCCATTTGCGAGATGAGTTTGAGGAGCAACTTTAGGAGAGAGTTATGAGCTCATAACTCGTTGAGAAGAGGTCCGCTTCGGAGGCGAGCGGAGTGAAGAGCTCGGCTCTGGAAGAGAGCCTTTTGTGAGACGAGTGTGAGGAGCAACTCTAGGGGAGAGCTTTAGCTCCGAACTCGCCGCTTATGTGAGAGAATCAACGGTTGTGGGAGCAATTCCGAATGGCGAACCACTTCTAACTCGCTGAAGAGCAAGTTATTTGAAGCAGAATCGAGCCAAGTGTTGGACTTCGAACTCGTCGTTTGAGGGATTCAACGGTTGTGGGAGCAATTCCGAATGGCGAACCACTTCTAACCCGCTGAAGAGCAGGTTATTTGAAGCAGAATCGAGCCAAGTGTTGGACTCCGAACTCGTCGTTATAGGGCATCAACGGTTGTGGGAGCAATTCCGAATGGCGAACCACTTCTAACCCGCTGAAGAGCAAGTTATTTGAAGCAGAATCGAGCCAAGTGTTGGACTCCGAACCATCGGTAGAGGTATTCAACGGTTGTGGGAGCAATTCCGAATGGCGAACCACTTCTAACCCGCTGAAGAGCAGGTTATTAGAAGAGGAATCGAGCCAAGTGTTGGACTCCGAACCATCGGTAGAGGTTAGTAAGTTGCGGGAGCAGCCATGTAGAAGAAGCTGGACTCCGAACCCACCATTTAAGAGAGTCGTGACTCGGAGAGATAGAGAGGCAAGAGCAATAACTTTCAATGAAAAGATGTAAAGTTTGAAATAAGCTAAGTGGCTGCTTCAATAGGGCGAGCCATTATTACATGCTATTGGCCGGGTTACAAGCATCGGCCTTATTGAAAATCAGAATCCTACTTCTACAATAAGGTGAAGACCTCTTGGGAGGAGCTGGGAGATTCTGAGTCTTAAAGCTCGGCGGGCCCTTCGGTTCGTTTATTGGCTCCTCAGGGGGGAAGCTTGGCCCCTTCTTTTTGGACGAACTTGGTCAGGTGCCCCCGCTGTATGAGTTCTTCGATCTCCTCCTTGAGAGCCCGACAATCATCCGTGTCGTGGCCGTGGTCCCTGTGAAAGCGGCACCACTTATCCTTGTTCCTCTTCTTGCCAGGTGTATTCATTCTCGGGGGAGCACAGAGTAGCCCTTCCTTGTCCACCTCCATAAGAACTTCTGATATATTGGCAATGAGGGGGGTGAACTTCTCAAACCGAGGAGTCGGGCGACGCTGTCCATTGCCGTCCTTCTAGGATTTTAGGGACCCCTCTTCGCTTGTGCTCTTCCGTTTGTTCCCGGAAGGTGTCTCCTCAAAGCCCGGGAGATTCTCGGCTTCTTCGGCCCGAATGTACTTCTCGCTCCTAAGAAGGAGGTCGGCAAAATTATGTGGGGGCTTCTTAGCAAGGGACGAGCGAAGGTTATAATTGAGGACGTTGGATTGGAATGCGACAGTCGCAACCGATTGGTCGAGGGAGGCGATCGATCTGACCTCTGCAGTAAACCTCCTCACATAGTCCCTCAACTTCTCTCCCCTTTCTTGACAGAGGTGGAGCAATGAGAGTCTGGTCTTCTCCGTGCATCTGCTACTCATGAAGTGGGTGATGAAAAGGGTCTCGAACTGCTCGAAGGAGAAAATAGAAGAGGGGGAGAGGCGGGAGTACCATTCCCGAGCCGAACCCTTAAGAGTGGCGGGGAAGGTTTTGCACAGCAAAGCATCGGAAGCTTGATGGATTAGCATGAGGGTCTTAAAGCTTTCGATGTGGTCCACGGGGTCCGACTCCCCCGAGTAAGTTTCGAACTGCGGGGGTTCGAAACCTCTAGGGATATGAGCCTCCATGATGGTCCGGGAGAAGGGAGGTCTGCTCGGGCAGATGGTCCTTCCTCTTAACTCCTCATCCTTGCCTATTCGGCCGATGCGCCTCTCCATCTCGTGGAGACGACGGTAGAGAGCATCGTCCCTTCGAAGGTAGTCAAACGAGCCTCTGGACTCGTCTTCATAGGAAGGGGAGCGGGGACTACGATGATGGTAGCTCTGGGAGCGGCGAAGACTTAGGACCCTTTGGGCATTGCTGTTGTTGGGTCGGAGGTTGAGGACTTGCAGAACATGATGAACGCATTATTATTCACATTTAGAGGCCATAATCTTAATGAAATTAGATAATTAAAAGCTCTATATGTGGTATCTAACTCTTATTTTCTCTTTTCCATGGGAAACAGCTCAAGACAGCAAAACAAAGCAAATTCAGGATCTTAAGGATGAACTCAGAAGATTACAGAAGCATCAGTCGACTGGTTCGAAGACAAGTCGACTGGTCTGCGGCGGAGTAAACAGATAAGATATTCGAAGATTCATCCAAATTTAATTTCAAATCTATTTGAATCCAGATTTATGCAAATCAAATCTAGAGACAAGGAATTTCCAAGAGCACGTGGTTAACAGATAAGGAAGGAAAGAAGAAAAGAGAAAGATATAAATCACCAAATAAAATAAAGAAGGACTTTCCTGAAAAAGGGCAAAACCCTAATTCTCAGCCGTGCTCTATAAATATCAGAAGAGAAGCATTATTCAAGAGATCTAATCTCTTTCTCTGGGAAGCGACTTAATCACAAGAGTTTCTGCGCATTCAAGTCATCAACAAGGGCATTAGTCTATCAGCATCGCGGAAGGAGAGAAGTTGAGGGACTGTGTGACAGCCAGTCGACCTCATTGCCGGACTTCATTAGTTTATTTCTCTTCTCTTTATTCTTTTATGTTGATCATGTATTCAAACTTGTTGATTAATAAAAGTATTATTATGTGGAACTAATTTCATAGTTGGGTAGATTGAAACCGTAGTTATGTAGTGCTATATTCTTCTGAACTCTTCTACTTTACTTATTGATTGAATCCGTTTGTATTGGTATAGATTGATGGTAATCAACTTGTTCTCAAAAGTCTGAGAGCAGTCGACTGATGTGAGAGCCAGTCGACTGACAAACAGAGCTAGAGAATATCAAGTTTGCATTACTATCTATATGAATCTGTTATATGAGCATATTGAGACGACCCGTATCTCGTGCCCGTAATTGTAACAAAGGAATCTTTAGGGGTTCCTGGTTCAATCAACTTAAGGGATCTAGATCTGATACCAATTTCTAGAACCTTGAGTGTTTGTTCGTTTCCACTAATCTTATGTTTTCTTTAAGCACAACTTAGTAGATACCATGCTAAATACTTAATGAAAGAAACGAATTAGAGTAGATACCATGCCTAATTCTTGGCCTAGGGAAACAATACTTTAAGGAGTAGATACCATGCCCTTAAAGTGAACAAACATGAGTAATAAGAAGAAGTTCAGAAGGTGACTTAGCATTACTGACTATTGGTGGAAATCTAAACCCAACTACTTCATAAATATTTGTGATTCAATACTTCTTCATTCAGTTTTAATCTTTCTTTTAGACTTTCAAAACGACTCTTTATGATTTTTATTCTTTTCATTGATTAGTAAGTTAAAATCTACAGTCTCTGTGGGATCGACCCTTGCTATTGCTACGCTTTGTCAAACGATTCGTGCACTTGCGAGGATTTTATAATTTGTGTCTAGTTTTATCTATATATATTTAGGTATCTGGATTTACAGAACAGAACAGTCGCCTGGAACTGCTGGAACTCGGTAAGAGTGATGGGTGCCTCATCGTTCATCGGATGTTGCCGACCGGCAGGGGAATGGGGTCTTCTCCTGTGATGCTCGGGGGACTCTCTCCGCCCTCTTCTGGTAGGGGACCTCCTGTTGTCTCGGTGGTGAGGAAATCGCTCATCCAGACGTTGTTGGCGGGAGGTTCCCTCTCGGGCCCGCTTCTCATCCAGACGACGGCGAAGATCCTTATCCTTCTGCCGATTGAGAACGGTATTGCGAAGGTCGGAATCTCGAGGGTTGATGGAGGCCATTGAATCCGTAGAGGCATTGTGCATCGAAAAGTGGTCCTGGTGAACAGGTTGCTTCTGCTTCTGCGGGTTGGGACCATTAGGGGGTTGCTTCTGCGGATTGGGATGCGAGCCCCCCGCACCGGCATTCTGAGGAGGAGGCCGGTCCTGTTGGAAATGGTCCTCGGCTGGAGGAGGAAGTTGCCCCTGCTGCGGAGCGGGATGGACGGGGACTTCCTGCTATTGATCAACAGGGTTGGGTCCACGGTTAGACCCCCTGGATCTTACATTTCTGGGAGGCATGGCTGGAGAAGATCTGAGCGACGGGAAGAGGGGAGGCTGCTATTCGTATGGTTTCCCACAGACAGCACCAATCTGTTACCGCTGAATCTGGTGTGGGGGTAAACAGATGAGATTTATGAGTTCGTGGAAAAACCTGAATAGCGAATCCAAGCTTGTTCGTCAGAGTTGGGCTGCTGACTCCCGCCGCTCACCTACAAGGAAGTACGATACATCGGGGTTGATCCCGGCGACGCACCCTCCGACGCTCTTGTCAGTAACCAGGAATATGATTAAGAAAGAACTTTAGTTGGCCAAAGAGTGATTAACCTGTAACAGTGGTAGGTGGGGAGTATTTATAGTCGCCGTTGGGATCTGTTACCGCTGAATATGGTGTGGGGGTAAACAGATAGAATTTGTGGGTTCGTGGAAAAACCTGAATAACAAATCCGAGCCTGTTTGTCGGAGTTGGGCTGCTGACTCCCGCCGTTCACCTGCAAGGAAGTGCGATACACCGGGTTGATTCCGGCGACGCACCCTCCGACGCTCTTGTCAGTAACCAGGAATATGATTAAGAAAGAGCTTAAGTTGGCCAAAGAGTGATTACCTTGTAACAGTGGTAGGTTGGAGGTATTTATAGTCGCCATGGGGATTTAATTAGGGACCTGATTTCCTGTGATACCGTTAGGAGTGAAATCCTCCTAATTAGTTTAGGAAACTGATCCCTAATTCCCGGTGAGAGGATATCTGTGGATCAGGCCTGTTGATTTAGTCAAATCAGAGGCCCTGATTTCCTCTTGCTGGTCTGGGTTTGTCTCGAGTCGGAACCCGTACCCAGATGGAGTGGAATAGTTCGCGGGTTATTGGATCTATGGAGGGGAGATCCAGTGCCCGCTTCAGACCCGTTGGTGGGTGAAATTACCGTTTTACCCCTGGGCTTCAAGATTCGTGCCTGATTTGGACGGCTCCGATTTAACCCCATTTTTAGCCATATCACGAGCCCCCCACTCCTAAAGACTGAGTGTGATCAGCCTTTGAGGAGTAGTTTAACTGTTTCAATGGCTAGTGGAGTTGTATCGGAGTCCGAATGGAGGGTTTTAAATCTCGAAGAGGGTAGTGAGGTGATTTTTGAAGCTGTAAGCTGTTCTTAAGCTTTTCTAAATATCCGAAGGTTTTTATCTATTTTTTTCGGATTATTTATTTAACTTTGCGATGTGTTAACCAGTCGTTCGGGGGCCTTAACAGTACATTCTAGGCAATAATTGTTCGTTCAGGGGTTCAAAAATATTCCCCCGAATTTATAATTATCTTCTAGAAATTTTTGTTAATTTTCCCGAATTTTTAGTAATTTTTTCGCAATTTTTAAATAAATAAAACGATTAAAATAAATAAAAACTAATTTTTAATACCCATTTACGGCGTGGCTTGATCTGGATTGGTGATCTCGAGCGAGCGCGAATTTTCGAAAGATCTGGCAGTCGTAGTCGCTCGGCAGTCATTTTCTCGCTTTTGGGGCTCGGATGGGCACTTGCTCGGTCAGCCGACCAGGGGGTCTAAGGGTTCGGCTGCCCGAGCGACGTGGCGCAATCTGAGCCGTTGGATCCTGGCACGAATCTCGAGGAGGCGTGTTTCCCAAGAAAACGCTATCTTGTCGTTTAGCGCACGTGGCACGATCTGGACCATTCATCACCAGAAGCACGAATTTCTGGAAGATCCAACGGTCGTGGTCGCTCGGTGGCTTTTTTCTCACTTTTGGAGCTCGGATGGGCACTTGCTCGGTTAGCCGACCGGGGGTCTAAGGGTTCGACTGTCCGAGCGACGTGGCGCAATCTGAGCCGTTGGATTCTGGCACGAATATCGAGGAGGCGTGTTTCCCAAGAAAACGCTATCTTGTCGTTTAGCACACGTGGCACGATCTGGACCGTTCATCACCAGAAGCACGAATTTCTGGAAGATCCAATGGTCGTGGTCGCTCGGTGGCTTTTTTCTCACTTTTGGAGCTCGGATGGGCACTTGCTCGGTTAGCCGACCGGGGGTCTAAGGGTTCGGCTGTCCGAGCGACGTGGCGCAATCTGAGCCGTTAGATCCTGGCACGAATCTCGAGGAGGCGCGTTTCCCGAGAAAACGCTATCTTGTCGCGTAGCGACGCTGGCGAGATCTGGGTCGTCTGATCGAGATCTTACATGAATGTTGAGGAGAAAGTGACTTTTCTCCGTTTTGGGGCTCGGATGGGCACTTGCTCGGTTAGCCGACCGGAGGTCTAGTGGTTCGGCAGTCCGAGTGCGTGGCGCGATATGAGCCGTTGGATGGTGGCACGAATCTCGAGACTGGCCCAGTTCCCAAGAAAATGCTATCTTGTCGTGTAGCGATGCTGGCGAGATCTGGGCCGTCTGATTGAGATCTTACACGGATGTTGAGGAGAAAGTGATTTTTCTCCGTTTTGGGGCTCGGATGGGCACTTGCTCGGTTAGCCGACCGGAGGTCTAGGAGTTCGGCTGTTCGAGTGACGTGGCACGATCTGAGCCGTTGGATGGTGGCACGAATCTCGAGACGGGCCCAGTTCCCATGAAAATGCTATCTTGTCGTTTAGCGACGCTGGCAAGATCTGGGCCGTTGGATGCTGGCACGAATCTCGAGATGGCTCAGTTCCCAAGAAAACACTATCTTGTCGTTTAGCGACGCTGGCAAGATCTGGGCCGTCTGATCGAGATCTTACACGAATGTTGAGGAGAAAGTGAATTTTCTCCGTTTTGGGGCTCGGATGGGCACTCGCTCGGTTAGCCGACCGGGCCCTTTGATGTTGGGGTCGGATCGCACGTCGCTCGGATTTTGACCCCGAGTGGGCCGAGCGATTCGACTTGTATCGAAACGTTGGGCCTTCGTGAGAATGCCGAGCTGAGCTACTGGCTGCCCTCAGGGAGCATTAATGGCGCTCCAGGATTTGTGCGGCGTTACAACTTTCCGGGGTCATTAAAATGGCATCCTCTAATTAATGCGTGGCGCTTCAGCTCCCTAGGCGTGACTGCTGGGATTCCGTCGCTTGGCCTCCCGAGGACCATAATGGCTGGTCCTTGGGGGGAGGTTATAAATACCCCACTCCCCTTATAGTTTCGATCACAGCAATGGTGGTTCATCGACCATCGGAGGTGTCTGCCTTGGGCGGATGCCTGTTTTTTGAAAAATTCTAACCCTGAGAGCGTCGGATGGGTGGTCACTCTTCTGCCGTGATCTTCTCCTGATTCTGACGGTCCCGATGCGGATGTCAGGGTCAGGGAAGATCAGGGCAGAAGTGATGACGACCGGAGTCCGGACCCGGGGGACAAGGTGCTTCGGACGGATGGGTCTCCTCCGATCTCTATCTTCCTTTCGGGCGGACGGCTTCTGATGGTTGTCAGCCCGAAGAAGCTAGAGATGGGAGGTCGGCCGATCTGCTTTCTGACTGGGCCTCACGCGATGGTGGTCTTTCTCCCACCCTTGAACAATTCGTGGTTTCGGCTTTCGAGGCCGTAAGCCTCGAGTTGCTCACAGGTGAGAGGGGAACCGACCGAGTCCTGGGGCCCGGGGCGCTTGCCGAGGGCAGTGCCTTAAAACTTTTAATCCAAAATTTCTCTTGCTCCCTGGGACAGATGCGGTGTGTCCGGGTCCGAAGTGCTTCGTCCGGGCGATGTGGCGCGATCTGAGCCGGTGGGTGGTGGCACGAATCTCGAGACGGCTCAGTTCCCAAGAGAACGCTATCTTGTCGTTCAGCGATGCTGGCAAGATCTGGGCCGTTGGATGTTGGCACGAATCTCGAGATAGCTCAGTTCCCAAGAAAACACTATCTTGTCGTTTAGCGACGCTGGCAAGATCTGGGCCGTCTGATCGAGATCTTACACGAATGTTGAGGAGAAAGTGAATTTTCTCCGTTTTGGGGCTCGGATGGGCACTTGCTCGGTTAGCCGACCGGGCCCTTTGATGTTGGGGTCGGATCGCACGTCACTCGGATTTTGACCCCGTGTGTGCCGAGCGATTCGACTTGTATCGAGACGTTCTGCCTTTTCGAAAGTCGCGCCCTTTCGTTAAGAAGCCCAAGAGACTTTTTCTTTTACTATAAGACTTCACTTCCCCACCCCCAATCTCATTATTCACTTTTACTTTCTTACACAAGTTTTTACTCTTCAAGATCAAAGTTTTTAGCTCCCGGGTGGCGCTGCTAGCTGTCGCGGCAAGGCGTTTCTTTGCTCCGGCGAACTTTTCCGACCGTAACAATCACTTCAAGGTCAGTCTCTCTCCTTTCTCTTTAGAAAAATTGGTTAAGATTACCTCTTCGGATGAGACCCCCACCTCGGATCAAGTCGTCAGCCGAGCGGGTAAAGGAAAGGAGGTGGTAGAGCCGACCGAGCAGACCGTTGTTCGGCCGAGCAAGAGTGGCGAGGTCGTCGAGCCACTCCAGGAGGTGGTGGCGAAGTCCCAGAAGGGTAAGGGAGCGGTTACGATCATAGAGCAGCCGAAGACGGCAGGGGAGTTCGGTCGGCAGCCGATCGTTCTGTCGAGCGTGGGGGGTGTTCGGAGCTATTCCGAAGAGATGCTGGAGAAGATGACCCAAGGCACCGCCAAGTCGGTAGAGGAGAATGAGCCAAGAGAGTTGTCCGAGGTGGACCATATCACTTCGGTTCTTACGGAGGGTGATTTGCGTCGGATCCGGACTGGATTTCAGATCCTTGCCGAGTACGGGCTACTTCTCCCAGGGCCAGGTTTCCGAGCCTGCACGTCGTCTTCGGCCGACACGTGCGTTTTTCCGCTCGACTCCTTGGCCGCCGGGCTTCGTTTGCCGTTGCACCCGTTCATTGTCGAGGTCCTCAATTGGTACGGCCTGAGTCCTGCCCAGCTGATACCGAACACTTGGAGGCACGTCTTGGCGTTCGTTCTACAGTGTCAAGAGATCGGTGCCGAGCCAAGTCTATTTCTCCTTCGGAGCCTCTACCGTCCTTGTCAGCCGAACAGGAACGAGCAGAGGTTCTACCTTTCGCCGCGGACAGGCGTGAAGTTGATCGAGAACCCGGACTCGATCAAGCATTGGAAGGAGAAGTACTTCATTGTCCGAGCTCCCGAACCTTGGGCAATTCCGATAGCTTGGTTGAGGGATGGCCTGTCCAAGCGAGCGAAGAAGGAGCCAGTGCTTAATGACGAGGAGACGGAAGTCCTCAAGAAACTCCTCGGTCTGCCAACGCTTAGTTGGAAGGATATCACCGAGGAGGCTTTGTTCCGAGGGGGTCTCAGTCCGATCGACCCCAGTACGCCTCTGGTATTTTTACTTTTTCTTCGAGGTTCTTGAAAAATTTTCTAAGTTTTTTCATTCGGTTTGTGCAGGGTCTTCCCACATGGACTATAGGGCGTTGATGGCGAAGGCCAAGGCGGATAGAGAGCGGGAGGCGAAGAAGAAGAAGAGACCCACGACGGAGCCTCAGGGTAGCCGAGCGCCGAAGATACCTTCGGTCCCGAAGACTGCCGACCTGCAGGTGGTCGTGGTCCCGGATGCCAATCCCGAGCAAGACCAGGTCGCGGCCTCTGACCCTCCTACCTCGGATGCACCGACTCCTACGACGAAGACAGATGCCCCCGGCTCGTCCAGCGGCGTGTTCAACGCGAGCGCGGCGTTAGCTCTTAAAGTTCCGCCACTCACTACTGAAGCGGAGAAGATTCTGACCGAGGAGCATAAGCAGATCTTCGTTCCCGATTGGCAAGTAATGAAGGTCGACGGCTTCTTAGGGGACGGCAACATTTGTATGCAGGCGGTGAAGCACCTGCCGACCCCAAAAGACCGAGCGGTGCTTAAGTCCAGGGAGGTCGAGGACGCCACGATGCAGATTGCTCGGAACATGATGTCGGTAAGTAATCCGAACACTTTCTTCTTGAAGCATTTTCTTCGAGATTTTCTAAGTTTTTAGGCCCAGATTCTAACTGTTCGTTCTATTCTCAGACCCTCTGCCACTTCAATTTTTTGCTCGAGGAGTTCGCGAGCAAAGAACAGGAGCTGACGGCGCTGAGCGACCGGGAGAGGTCGGAGCGCGCGAAAGCTGTGAAGCTGTTGGAAGCCGAGCAGCTCCTCTCGGCAAAGCGCGGTGCCGAGGTAGCAGGGTTGGAGGTGAAGCTGGCCGAAGCTATGCAGCGGACGGCGGACGAGGCAGCCAAGCTCGAGACCTCGGAGAAGGAGAATTCCGAGCTTAAGGAGGAGCTGGCCAAAGCTCGATCGGAGGCGGAGAAAGCTCGGAAGAAGACCGAGAGGATCATGGCCAAGCACCAATCGAAGGTGGCAAAGGCGAAGAGGGCTGTCCAGAAAAAGGCCGAGGAGCACATGTTTAAGAACATGGAGGATGCGTACGGCCGAGTCCTACTTCATATTGCAGCTCGGAACCCAAGGTTCGACACCTCTTCCTACCACTTTTACGACCCTGTGGAGGGGGAGGAGGAGCTGCCTTCGGCAATGCTCGGCCCCGAGGGACAGGCCGGCGGTGTCGAAGGCACAGGCGAGACAGAGGCTGAGGATGAGGAGAGGGATGACACCGAGGGCGAGGGCGAGGACGAGGGCGAGGGCGAGGACGAGGACGAGGACGAGGACGAGGACGAGGACGAGGCCGAGGGCGAGGACAAGGCCGAGGGGTCGGCAGACCCGAGCGACAAAAAGGTCGACCCCTGACTTGGTTGCGTTTTTTTTTTTTTTTTTTTTTTTTTTTTTTTTTTTTGTTGTGTAAGGCCTGATTGCGGACTGGCCACCGCTCTTGTAATGCTTTTTGAGTTTTGAATGAAATCACTTTTTGCCAAAAATTCTCCAAGTGTTAGACCTCGGATTTTGTGTTTGACTAGTCACAAAATTTCTCCAAGTGTTGGGCATCGGATTTATCTTTGCTTTTCAGGTGAAGTTTGGTCTGATCACGGAGGTTTTGTACCTTCGTAAGGAGCTGACCAAAACGAAGCGAGAGCTTTCCCATAGCCGAGAGAGGCGGTTTTATATGTTCTTGAAGCTGGAGGAGATAAAAGCAGCTGCGAGGGGGTATTGTCGCGAGTTGAAGCAACTACGGAAGCAACCCCAAGCTCCCCGTCCCGAAGGTGAGATTGAGCGGCTTCGTAGGGAGCTTTTCGTTGTCGAGCAAAGGAATAACGAGCTCTTGGCCGAGATCCGTCACTTGGAGTTAACGGAGAAAGAACATTCGACGGAAGAAGAGAAGTTAGCTTCCGAGTTGGAGAAGTTGTCATCCGAGCGCCAGAAGTTGTTGGCCGAGGTCGACAAGCTTAGGAGGATTACGATAGACAGGGGGATCGAGGTCACCCATTATCGACGTCTTGCGACCGATAGTGCCAATGTCGCGGGCTCGTCAAGACCTCCTCGTTTGAAGATGTCGACAAAGGATGATGCTCTGAGAGATAGGATTATCGAGCTGGAGGAAGAGGTCGCGTCGCTCAAGCCTCTGCCTGAGAGGGCCAACGTTCGTAGTACGTCGTGTACTCGCGAAGAGAGCGAGAGAGGGGTTACTTTCTACGAACTTGCGACTCGTTTGCCTGCGGCGAGGCGGAGTCCTGCTGACGCTCAGAGTAGTGTAGCTGTCTCGTCTAGTGGTGCCTCGGTCGGCGCTGTTGATTCTTGATTTTGATGATCACAACACAGTGCCACATGTGTTTATATTATACAGCTAACAATGCAGCGTTCATATCAAAAGACAATTCTAGCTGAACAAATGCACAAGCTCTCAAGGATACAGCTCAAGACAAGGATCAAGACTTTACTCAAAGCAAGGATCAAAGACTCAATTCAACTCAAGACTCAAGCTTAAATGTGTTATATTGTTGTGTCTTGTAAACATTGTAATGTACTTTCCTGTTGAGTCTTTAGTCTGATGTAAAGCCTTGTCAACACACACACACACACTTAACAATTTCATACTGTGTGTCTCTAAAAAAAACCCCTCAAAATAAGTCAAAACAGTTTGAAGAATTTTAGCTTTTAAGTACCAGTCGACTTAAGCCTATGCCAGTCGACTGATAAGTACGAAACTGTTTAAAATTATTCAAACTCTGATCAGTCGACTCATATGGCAACCCAGTCGACTGATCGAGAGCTTTTTGACCGTTTTCTGATTTTCAAAAACGAACTTTTTCAAATTCAAACGGTTTGATCCGTTGGTTGACAGTTATGTAACTGCTTTCCAACGTTCAGAAGTACAAAACTCTTTATATAGAGTTTCTTCTCAAACAGAAACACTTACTTAATTCACTTGACTACTTGATTTCTTAAAAACACCCGAGCACTCTTGAGAAAAATTTAAGTGATTTTCTGTGAAGAACAAAGCTTTCAAGTTCACATACTTTGGTTCTCTACACTCAGTCCAGTATAGCATTGAATTCGCTTTGGACTGAGTATAGAAGTCAACCTATTGTTTTAGCCACGTGCATCAACACATACAACAACAAGGCTATAGGTTGATTGTAAAATTCCTCTTGTACTCTTGCTCTCGGTTGGAGAGTGTTTTTGACTCTTGGTTGTAGAGTCGGTGTCTTTTCACTCTTGGTTGAAGAGTGGGTCTGCTTTCTCTGGTTGAGAGAAAGGACTACGGGTTAGACAAGGTTGTTGTCTTGAACGCCGTAGGGTATTCTTGTATTTATTTTTCAAGAATAGTGGAAATCTCAAGTGGGTTGCTTGGGGACTGGATGTAGGTCGGGAGGACCGAACCAGGATATATCTTGTGTACTCTGTGATTGGTTGTCTTGTGATTGCATTTACTTTTGATCAATTATACTCTGCAAAACTAGTCTGACCAGTCGACTCAGCTTCGTATCAGTCGACTGATCAGTCTCGTATTAGTTATTCTCTTTGTCTCATCAGTCGCCTGTATTATCTATCAGTCGACTGTTTCGAGAGGTTAAATTTATTTTTTTTGGCTATATCAGTCGACTGGTTCCCCACTGAGTCGACTGTGCCGAGAGAAATTTCTTATTCCGCAATTTATTATTATAAACACTATTCACCCCCCCTCTAGTGTTTGTTGCTTAGCCTACAGGATCCAACACTTGGTATCAGAGCAAGGTTACAGGCAATGGCAACTACATCAAATACTAATCAGTACCATGAAGGACAATCTACACAACGACCACCACTATTTGATGGAACAAACTATAACTATTGGAAGTGCCGAATGCGAATCTATCTCCAATCAATCAACTACGAGATATGGCAAATGACAGAGACGGAACATACTGCTCCTACCATTCCATATGCACAATGGAATGATGATCAAAAGAGTCAGACTATGAACAATGCCAAAGCAATGAATGCCTTATTCTGTGCACTGACGAAGGAAGAATTCAACCGTGTATCCAATGCTACAACCGCATATCAAATTTGGCATACACTCGAGGTAACACATGAAGGAACGAATAAAGTAAAAGAATCTAAAATTTCTGTTCTTGTCCACAGGTTTGAAATGTTCAGAATGAAGGACAATGAGACTGTGTCTGAAATGATTACAAGATTCACAGACATTACCAACTCTCTTGTGGCGCTTGGAAAGACTTATACTCAAGCAGAGATGGTCAGAAAAGTACTACGAGCACTCACTCCAGAATGGGAAAAGAAAACCACAGCAATAGAAGAGGCAAATGACTTGTCAACACTTTCTCTCGAGAATCTTGTTGGTAATCTCATGGCATATGAGGTTCAACTTGAAGATCGAAAGAAAGATACTGAATCACACCAAACAAAGAAGAAATCATTGGCTTTTAAAGCAATGACTGACTCAGAAGATGAGGAAGAAGATGAAGAAGAAATAGCAATGTTCACTCGGAGATTCAAGAAGTTCTTAAAGAAGGGTAAGTTTCATTCTAAGAGTAAAGATTCTAATGACCCTCCTACATGTTTCAGGTGCAATAAGATAGGTCACATGAAGAAGGACTGTCCCTTAGAAAATGCAAAGAACAAGGGAAAAACATCCAACTTCAAGAAAGACAAATATTCAAAGAACAAATTTGCCAAGAACAAAAAGGCGTATCAAGCCACATGGGATGATAGCGATTCATCTTCCGAAGAAGAAACGGATGAAAATAACGAAGTGGCAAATGTATGCTTTATGGCTGCACAAGAACATGTAAGTAATGATTATGATTCTGAAGATCTTCTTGATGCATTTAATGAAATATTCCAAGAATTAAAGAAAGAAAAGATTAGAGTTAAGAATCTTGAGAAAGTGAATCAAACACTTAATCAAGAAAATCTTAACCTTGATAAGGAAGTAAAATCCTTAAATTCTCGTCTTGCAAGTCTAGATACTGATCTTGAAACTCTCAAAAAGAATTATGAAGAGATTTCAAAGAATGTATCTAAGTTTAACAAAGGCAAAGAGAATTTAAATGATATGCTTCATCATCAAGTTGCATCTAGTCATAAATTTGGACTTGGTTTTAAGAAATCTTCTATAAAAGAATCTCCTGTTTTAAACACTAGTAAGACTAAGTCAGCATCTATTTCTAGTGTTACACACAAGTTATATGATTTCTTTGCAAAACCACAGGTTGTTAAATTCAGTGATAAAAGTGATACTAACGTTCGGTTAAGTCGACTGAACCATAGCACCAGTCGTCTGTCCAGAGAAAGTGGATCTCATTCCACGGGATCAAAACCTCTTATAAGCCGACCTAGTGCATCTACCAGTCGACTGATACATACCAACAGTCGACTGATAAACACTGGTAAGTCGACTGGACAGAACAAACTAGTATGGGTTCCAGTCAATCTTAATCAGAATGATAGAATTACTTATATCAATTCTTATATGCTAAATGTGTGTAATTCTGCCTATTATATTTCTGCTTATGGAGGAAGATCAAACTCTTCATGGGTTTGGTTTCCCCCAAACTAATATGTTTTGGACCCAATAAAAAGGGTACCATATTTACCTCAAATGTTTTATAGGTACCCAAGAAAGAACGCTGGATATTAGACAGCGGATGTTCAAAACACATGACAGGGCATGCCAACTTACTATCCACCATTCAGAATATAGATGGAGGAACCGTCACCTTTGGGGATAACAACAAAGGCAAAGTCATCGGTATTGGCATGGTCGGTAAAATATCTAACCCTATTATAGAAAATGTGCTTTTAGTAAATGGTTTAAAGCATAATCTCTTAAGTATTAGTCAATTGTGTGATAAAGGTTATAAAATAGTCTTTGAAAAAGATGCATGCTTAATTTATGATTCTACTATGGAAAAAGTTATTTTTCAAGGTTGTCGCAAAAACAATATTTATGAATTATGTTTGAATGCAATTGATTTTTCAAATGATTTTTGTTTGATAGCCTCTAACAATGAATCTTGGTTATGGCATTGAAGATTTGGACATGTGAACATGAAAAATCTCTCAAAATTATCTAAATATAACCTAGTTAAAGGACTGCCAAAATTATCCTTTAAAAAGGATAAGTTATGTGATGCATGTCAACTAGGAAAACAAATCAAATCCACTTTTAAAACAAAAGATGTAATCTCTACAAGTAGGCCACTTGAATTAATCCATATGGACTTATTTGGCCCTACTAGAGTTGCTTCTTTAAATAAAAGTAGATATGTGTTTGTTTTAGTAGATGATTTTTCAAGATTTACTTGGACATTCTTTTTAAAACATAAAAATGATGCTTTTGAAGAATTTGCACATTTTTGTAAACGTGTTCAAAATCAAAGATCTCTAACCATAGTCACTATTAGAAGTGATCATGGTGGAGAATTTGAAAATGAAACATTTACAGAATATTGCAACAAGAATGGTATAACACATTCATTTGCATTTCCTAGTGCTTCACCACAAAATGGTGTGGTTGAAAGAAAGAATAGGACTTTGCAAGAATGCGCACGTACTATGCTTGTTGAAAGCAATCTACCAAAGCATTTTTGGGCTGAAGCTGTTGCTACAGCTTGTTATGTTTTGAATAGAATTCTTCTAAGACCTAAACTAAAGAAGACTTGTTACGAGTTATTTTTTAATAAAATTCCTAAAGTTTCTTACTTTAAAACATTTGGTTGTAAGTGTTTTATTCTAAACACAAAAGATAATCTAGACAAATTTGATCCTAGATCTAATGAGGGTATCTTTTTAGGATACTCAAATAGGAGTAAAGCATATAGAATTTTCAATAAGTCTACTATGACTATTGAAGAATCAATGCATGTTACATTCGATGAATCCTTACCTTCATCAACATTAAATAAGGATGATGAAACTGATTTTTCACCTTTAGATAATGTGATTACATCCTTAGAGCAAACTAATCTATCTGATAAGTCGACTGATAAAGTCTCCAAGTTGACTGACTTAAACCAGTCGACTGAAGAACAAGTCAAGTCGACTGATCCGATTGTGATATCTTCAACTTTACCAAAGTCATTTGTTGAAGTTAAAGATCATCCTCATGACTTAATAATTGGTGACATCTCCCATGGTATTCAGACACGTTCACATATTAATATGATCTCTCATACAGCATTCTTGTCAGATTTTGAACCAAAGAATATACAAGAAGCTTGTGAGAATGAATATTGGGTGAATGCCATGCAAGATGAACTAAACCAATTTGTAAGAAATGATGTATGGGATTTAGTTCCTAGACCTCCTGATCAGACTATCATTGGTACCAAATGGGTATTCAAGAATAAGTTAGATGAATCAGGACAAGTTGTAAGGAACAAGGCTAGATTAGTTGCCCAAGGATATAATCAAGAAGAAGGTATAGATTTTGATGAAACATATGCTCCTGTTGCTAGACTAGAATCTATTCGTATTTTATTATCTTTTGCTTGTTTTATGAATTTTATACTTTATCAAATGGATGTGAAAAGTGCCTTTCTTAATGGGTTCATTAAGGAAAATGTTTATGTTAAACAACCACCAGGTTTTGAACATGAACAATTTCCAGATCATGTTTATAAATTGAAAAAGGCTTTATACGGTCTTAAACAAGCACCTCGTGCTTGGTATGATCGTCTGAAAACTTTTCTTTTAGAAACAGGATTTGAAATAGGTAAAGTAGACACTACTTTGTTTATCAAAAGAGTTAAGAATGATATCCTAATCATACAAATATATGTTGATGATATAATTTTTGGTTCTACTAATAATAATCTATGTCAAGAATTTGCTAATACCATGAAAAATGAATTTGAGATGAGTCACATGGGTGAACTCAATTATTTCCTTGGATTGCAAATTAAACAATCTTCTACTGGCATATTTATCAATCAAGGCAAATATGCAAAGGAATTACTCAAACGTTTTCACATGAATAGTACTAGTAGTAAATCCACACCTATGGCTACTACTACTACTCTTGACAAAGATTTATTAGGTAAGAGTGTTGATCAAAAACTCTATCGAGGTATGATTGGTTCACTCTTATATATTACTGCAAGTAGACCAGATATTATGTTCAGCGTATGTTTATGTGCTAGATATCAATCTAGTCCTAAAGAATCTCATTTAAAAGCAGTGAAACGAATTTTAAGATATATTAAAGGCACATCTGAATATGGTTTATTTTATCCACGCACCGATATTTTTCAACTTTTGTCTTATAGCGATGCCGATTTTGCTGGAAGCAAAACTGATCGCAAGAGTACTAGTGGTACATGTCACTTTTTGGGACATTCCCTAGTATCTTGGTGCAGTAAAAAGCAAAATTCTGTATCCCTATCAACCACAGAAGCTGAATATATTGCTGCAAGTTTAGCATGCGCTCAAATTTTATGGATGAAACAAACTTTGTTAGATTATGGTATTTCATTTGAGAAACCCTCAATTATGTGTGATAATACCAGTGCAATTAATCTATCTAAAAATCCGATTCAACATTCACGTACGAAACATATTGATATTCGACATCATTTTCTACGTGATCATGTTTTAAAAGGAGATATATCTTTAGAATTTATCTCTACTGATCAACAAGTAGCAGATATATTTACCAAGCCCCTTAAAGAAGAAACTTTTATCAAGTTAAGAAGAGAACTTGGAATTTGTGATTTTATTGATATTTGTTGAAAATCACTCTGTTAAGTCGACTGTGTTTTGAATCAGTCGACTATATTGAATTGTTATATATACATATTTTGTTCTCGACTAAGTCGACTGATTATCAATCCAGTCGACTGGTCAGCAGATATAAGATGTTACTTTCTTCTCGACTCAGTCGACTGCTATATCATACCAGTCGACTGTCGCGAGATCAATCTGTCTTCAACGACTTTTCATCACAACTTTTGAGATAAAAGCTTTTCTCTATCTCACCCGTGACAACCCTATCTGACCGTTGATTTCATTTCCCTTTAATCTGAGCCGTCCTTTCTCTGTTAAAAACCCCTTTACCTGCCCCTCTTTCTTACCGATCTCTTTTTCACTTTTACCCCCAAATTGGAAACCCTAACGCAAGAAGAAGAAGAAGAGGCTCTAATCCGACAAGTCGACTACTGTTCTTGTATCTATCTCTCTTCAATTTGGTAACATCTCCTCTTTTTGTTTCCTTTTCAAAACCCTAATGGCTCCCAAACGATCAAAAAGATCTCATGAGGGTTCTTCCTCTACACAGGAGTACACTCAATACCTTTTGAGCCCTGATCTCCTTGATCGTTGGTATTTATTTTGTACCATTCAAATCTTCCCTGGAAGATTTGTAAACTTTAATGATCTAGACCCTTTTAATCTCACTCCACTTTTTCAAAATTCTAGTCTTTATGATATCCTTTCATTATCTAATCAACCCAATTACTACCCCCAACTCATTTATTTGTTTTATACAAATATGAGGATTGTGAACAGACCTAATGGGGAAGTACTAATCCGATCATCGGTGAAGAATGTTAGAATGCAACTCACACCGACTAGGATTAATGAAATTTTGGGTTTCGATGATGTCGGATCACCTCTTGATGACATTGTGTTAGATAACCCCTCTATTTTGTCTAGAATTCTTTTACCACATTCTCGACTACCCATGACAAGCAAAAATCTACAACCAATTGCTAAGCTAGTTGGTAGAATATTAGCATATAACATCCTTCCTAAAAAGGGAAGTTATGACCAATATTCTCTTGAACTACAAAAAGCTATATATGCAATTTTTGGTAGAATAGCTGTTAATTGGGGTCATGTCCTCTTTTTGAAACTCAATCAAGATCATACTCACTTTTTACCTTTTGGAGGACTTCTGACTAGAATCTTTTTCGCATATAAAATTGATCTTGAGTCTGAGACACATGTTGTCTCTAGATATGAGTGTTTCGATCGTGCTAGTTTGGCACGTATGAAACTTCTTGATGCACCTCCTCAATCACCACCTCGATCTCCTCCAATGTCCCAAGCACCTTTAGGTTCTTCTGCTAGACCTTCTGCCTCGTCTAGTTCCTCTCTTCCCACAGCCAACTATGATGATCCACGTACCATGTATGAATGTGTCAACTACCTTATGAAACATTCACAGACTGTGGATACACATATTCACGCCCTTGATTCCAGACTTGATTCCTTTGATTCCCAACTCCACCACATTGATTCCAAGATTGACAACCTCACCAATCTCTTCACCTCTCAATTTCATCCTCCTTCTCATGATGACGATGAAGACTCGGATGAAGAAGATTGAAGATTTTTATTCTTTTTATATGTACTCTTTAATGAACTTATTTCTGTATGCAACTTTCTATTAGTCTCTTTTCTATGAACAAGATGGTTATTATGTGCTTTTTGATGATTACAAAGGGGGAGAGATCTCTGCGTTATGTTTATGCTTGCTTATATTATCTGTGTTTTGTGATTTTATCATTATTATCTGTGTTATTTTTGGCTGTTGAAAATCTCTGGTCAGTCGACTGCTCAGTCGACTGTTCCTAATGCTACTGTAACTTCTGCTACTGTATATTTTTATATATAACTGTCTGATCAGTCGCCTGCCAGTTGACACAGTCGACTGATACTTGTTTTAAGAAAATGCATGCTACTGTATATTTTTATATATAACTGTCTGATCAGTCGCCTGCCAGTTGACACAGTCGACTGATACTTGTTTTAAGAAAATGCATTCTGTGTTTTTAATAGGGGGAGCATATCCTTACTGTGCCTATATACATATTATCTGTTAATATCAGCTATTGTGTTGTCATCATCAAAAAGGGGGAGAATGTTGATTCTTGATTTTGATGATCACAACACAGTGCCACATGTGTTTATATTATACAGCTAACAATGCAGCGTTCATATCAAAAGACAATTCTAGCTGAACAAATGCACAAGCTCTCAAGGATACAGCTCAAGACAAGGATCAAGACTTTACTCAAAGCAAGGATCAAAGACTCAATTCAACTCAAGACTCAAGCTTAAATGTGTTATATTGTTGTGTCTTGTAAACATTGTAATGTACTTTCCTGTTGAGTCTTTAGTCTGATGTAAAGCCTTGTCAACACACACACACACTTAACAATTTCATACTGTGTGTCTCTAAAAAAAACCCCTCAAAATAAGTCAAAACAGTTTGAAGAATTTTAGCTTTTAAGTACCAGTCGACTTAAGCCTATGCCAGTCGACTGATAAGTACGAAACTGTTTAAAATTATTCAAACTCTGATCAGTCGACTCATATGGCAACCCAGTCGACTGATCGAGAGCTTTTTGACCGTTTTCTGATTTTCAAAAACGAACTTTTTCAAATTCAAACGGTTTGATCCGTTGGTTGACAGTTATGTAACTGCTTTCCAACGTTCAGAAGTACAAAACTCTTTATATAGAGTTTCTTCTCAAACAGAAACACTTACTTAATTCACTTGACTACTTGATTTCTTAAAAACACCCGAGCACTCTTGAGAAAAATTTAAGTGATTTTCTGTGAAGAACAAAGCTTTCAAGTTCACATACTTTGGTTCTCTACACTCAGTCCAGTATAGCATTGAATTCGCTTTGGACTGAGTATAGAAGTCAACCTATTGTTTTAGCCACGTGCATCAACACATACAACAACAAGGCTATAGGTTGATTGTAAAATTCCTCTTGTACTCTTGCTCTCGGTTGGAGAGTGTTTTTGACTCTTGGTTGTAGAGTCGGTGTCTTTTCACTCTTGGTTGAAGAGTGGGTCTGCTTTCTCTGGTTGAGAGAAAGGACTACGGGTTAGACAAGGTTGTTGTCTTGAACGCCGTAGGGTATTCTTGTATTTATTTTTCAAGAATAGTGGAAATCTCAAGTGGGTTGCTTGGGGACTGGATGTAGGTCGGGAGGACCGAACCAGGATATATCTTGTGTACTCTGTGATTGGTTGTCTTGTGATTGCATTTACTTTTGATCAATTATACTCTGCAAAACTAGTCTGACCAGTCGACTCAGCTTCGTATCAGTCGACTGATCAGTCTCGTATTAGTTATTCTCTTTGTCTCATCAGTCACCTGTATTATCTATCAGTCGACTGTTTCGAGAGGTTAAATTTATTTTTTTTGGCTATATCAGTCGACTGGTTCCCCACTGAGTCGACTGTGCCGAGAGAAATTTCTTATTCCGCAATTTATTATTATAAACACTATTCACCCCCCCTCTAGTGTTTGTTGCTTAGCCTACAGGATCCAACAGGCGCCACAGTTAGAGTTAGCGGCGAAGGGGGATCTCGCTTCGCTGGTTTGGAATCGAGCTCGGAGGTTAGGCATCGCCGCCCCCGCGTTTCCTTGAACCGAAGCGTTCCCCTTCCGAAGAGGCACTAAACAAGTTGTCTTATGTTCTTTTAAGTTATTGTAAAACTCTGTTGTAGCGTCGGTCTAGTTGTATGTAGAGCCACTTTATTTGAATAAAAGTCTGAAAGTTTGTTTGAAGATTCTTGAAGTGTCGGACTTCGGCAATGTTTGAAATTTTGTTGTTCGTCTCTTCCTCTTTTCAGCTCGTGGTGGTAGCACAAGACGCCGAGCCCACTCGCTCGGAGGGCGACGCTAGCTCAGGGGTGACGGGGCCGTGCTTGAAGAGGTGCCGAGAGCGGCTCTATGAAGTCGAGCTGGGATTGCGCCGAGCCGAGAGCGAACGGAACCATCTTCAGCTGATCCTAGATCGGCGAGACATCGAGATTCGACGTCTGGAGAGCAGGATCGCCGAGATGACCCCCATAGGTGAGGACAAAGACTCGTCGACCGCCTTTAGCAATGCCCTTCGGATCCAGTGCGTTCGGCACAATTTGTCGAAAATAACAGCGGAGAGGGACGATCTGCTTTCTGAGATCCGTCACTTGCAGACCGTAGAGGCGGAGCTTCGGACGGAGGGAGAGGGACTGGCGGCTGAGGTTGCCAAACTGACGACCGTGCGGGACATTGATGATCGTTTTCAAAGCCAAGTGTAGTGGGTCGACATTGTAATTTCTGTACTTTAAGGCCTTGTAACCTCGTTGTATGGAAGAGTTGTTTTATACCGTGTCCCAATTATTAATAACATTTTTTTCTCGAACTTGCATGTCCTTTGTAGCTTTGTGTAGCCGTTTCGTTTGTGACTGTGTTCATCGCACCGAGGTCCCTGAGCCGGCCTCTTGCTCATTCGTGGTTCGGTGACAAGAGCGTTCGGTTTGTGGTGCTGAGCAGCGCTTCGGTCTCCTATTCTTGCGAAGTTGCGAGATGAGTCGAGCCTTACCCAAGGGTGGGCTCGCCGACCATCGTGAGAGTTCAACGGTCGTGGGAGCAATTCCGAATGGCGACCTACTCCTAGTTCGCTTAGAAGCGAGCTTGCGGAGTAGAATCGAGCCAAGTGTTGGACTCCGGAACCATCGTTAGAGTTCAACGGTCGTGGGAGCAATTCCGAATGGCGACTGACTCCTAGTTCGCTTAGAAGCGAGCTTGCGGAGTTAGGTCGAGCCAAGTGTTGGACTCCGGAACCATCGTTAGAGTTCAACGGTCGTGGGAGCAATTCCGAATGGCGACCCACTCCTAGCCCGCTTAGAAGCGAGCTTGCGGAGTAGAATCGAGCCAAGTGTTGGACTCCGTAACCATCGTTAGGATTGTTCAACGGTTGTGGGAGCAATGCCGAGCGGCGAACCACTTCTAGCTCGCTTAAGAGCGAGCTTGCGAAGTAGAATCGAGCTTGGACTCCGTAACCATCGTTAGGATTGTTCAACGGTTGTGGGAGCAATACCGAGCGGCGAACCACTTCTAGCTCGCTTAAGAGCGAGCTTGCAAAGTAGAGTCGAGCCGGGTATTGGACTCCGAACCATTGATTGAATAAAGAATAAAGACGGAGAGATACAAGCAATTTTATATGTACGAAAAAGCATTCTTTATTGATAACTGACGGCGAGCCGTTTTTACATATGACAACTTAAGAGAGGAATTACAAGTTAGAGGAGAGGAACAGTTCGACACCCTGGGATACTCAGAGAGGCGCCGGGGCACTTTCTTGGTATTTGAAAAGGTGGTCGGCATTCCAGGTCCTCGGAATCTCCCTGCCTTCAAGGTCTTCTAGACGATAAGCTCCGGGCTGAACTACTTTTGCGATCTTGTAAGGTCCTTCCCAATTCGGAGCTAGTTTGCTCTTCTGATTGGGGAAGGAGATGGCTAGTTTTCTGAGGACCAAGTCCCCCTCCCTGAGATCGGTGGGTCGGACTCTCTTGTTGTACGCCAACTCGATCCTCCTTCGGTAGTTCTGTTGGCATATTGATGCTCTTTCCCTCAGCTCGTCCACCAGGTCTGAGTTCGCCCGGAGGTCTCTGGCGTTCTGTTCCTCGTTGTAGGCTGCGAGGCGAGGAGAAGGTATTCCGACTTCGAGAGGTATCACTGCCTCGGACCCATAGGTGAGGTTGAACGGGGACTCCCCTGTAGGGGTCCGTTTGTTGGTGCGGTAGTTCCACAGCACGTTGGGGAGTTGGTCGACCTATAAGCCTTTAGAACACTTGTCCAGCCTCTTCTTGATACCAGAGAGGATCTGCCGGTTAGCGTTCTCTGCCTGGCCATTTGACTGCAGGTGGGAGACGGAGGAGAAGCGTTGTTGGATGGCAAGGTCTTCACATCGAGCTCGGAATGCGGCCCCAGTAAACTGAGTTCCGTTGTCTGTTACGAGGACACGGGGGACGCCGAATCGGCAGATGACGTTCTTCCAAAAGAATTGAAGTACCTTGTTTTCGGTGATAGTAGCTAGGGGCTCGGCCTCAATCCACTTCGAAAAGTAGTTGATGGCTACGACCAAGAACTTGAACTGGCCCGGAGCTGGAGGGAATGGCCCTAGTAAATCCATCCCCCACATTGCGAAGGGGATAGGACTTGATAGGGAGGTGAGGTTAGCTTGGGGGAGGCGACGAATGTTGGAATGTCTCCGACAAGAGCAACATTGCCGAACGTGTCGCTCGGCGTCTTGGAGGAGAGTCGGCCAGAAGTATCCGTAATTCAGAGCTTTCCGAGCTAAGGACCTAGACCCTGAATGTGCCCCGCTGATGCCTTCATGGAGCTCCTGTAAGGCATAGTCGGCTTGTTCTGGGGAAAGGCATCTCAGGTATGGTCGGCCGTCTATCTGCGAGAAGGAGCGCTTGTACAAGATCCCCTCGACCAGGACGTACCGCTCGGCCCTGGTTCTTACTCGGCATGCTTCCTTGGGGTCCTCGGGGAGGAGCCCGTCCCTTAGGAATTCCACTAACGGTTTCATCCAGTTGTCTTGCAGCAGGATCGGCAGCGACTCCACTGAGTCGGAGGCTTCGTCTTCGATGCTCGGTTTCAAGAGGACCTCGATCAAGACGGTCTGCTCGAGACCTTGGAGGGAGGACGAGGCCAACTTGGAGAGGGCGTCGGCCTGTGAATTCTCTTCTCGAGGGATTCGTTGGATGAGTGCCTCTTCGAACCGGGCCATGAGGGTTCGGACTTTGGCGAGGTACTTCGCCATCCGTTCGTCTTGCGCCTCGTAATCGCCCAAGACTTGGTTCACAACCAGCTGAGAGTCACTATGGATTCGGAGGCGCTGCACCCCGGCACTTCGGGCAAGTCCGAGGCCAGCGATTAGTGCCTCATACTCTGCTTCGTTTTTTGAGGCCTTGAAATTCATGCGGAGGGCATACTGGAGGACGAAGTCATCTGGACCTGTCAGGATGATACCGGTGCCACTTCCCTCGTTGCAAGAGGAATCGTCCACAAAAACCATCCAAATAGGGGGTCCGTTCGGGACATTGCTGACCTCGGGAATGGTGGTCTCGACGATGAAGTCCGCGAGGGCTTGAGCTTTGATCGCAGTCCGAGGCTGGTAGGAGATGTCGTGTTGGCTCAGTTCGATGGACCATTTCATAAGCCGGCCTGAGGTTTCCGGCTTGTGGAGGTTCTGCTTCAGCGGTTGGTCGGTGAGGACCACAACCGAGTGGGACTGGAAGTATGGGCGGAGCTTCCTCGCCGCCATAATCAGGGCGTAGGCCATCTTTTCTATCTTCGGGTAGCGGAGCTCGGCGTCCCGAAGCACCTTGCTCACATAGTAGATGGGCCTCTGAGCCCAGTCTTCTTCCCTCACCAAAACAACACTTAGGGTCTGCTCGGAAGCAGCTAAGTAGATGAAGAGGGTTTCCCCTGGTACGGGCTTGCTGAGCAGGGAGGATTGACCAAGTAGGCTTTCAGCTGGTTGAACGACTCCTGTTGTAGTTCGCCCCACTCGAAACCCTTGGCCCCCCTGAGAGCCTTGAAGAAAGGGAGGCACTTTTCCCCAGACTTCGAAAGGAATCGCCCAATAACGGCGAGGCGACCCGTAAGCCTCTGTACTTCCTTGACGTTCCGGGGTGGGGCCATGTCCAGTATGGCTTTAATTTTTTCAGGATTTGCTTCGAACCCTCGCTGGCTGACCATGAAGCCGAGGAACTTTCCTGACGAGACCCCGAACACACACTTGTTCGGATTAAGCCTCATGTTGTGCCTTCTCAGTACGCTGAATGCCTCCTGGAGGTCAGCCACGTGGTCGGTACCTCGGATGCTCTTCACGAGCATGTCGTCGACGTATACTTCCATGTTGCGGCTGATATGGCTAAAAATAGGATTAAATCGGGACCGTTCACATCAGACACGAATCTTAAAGCTCAGGGGTAAAACGGTAATTTCACCTACAAACGGGTCTGAAATGGGAACTGGGTCTTTATTCAAAGCCCAATAACCCATGAACGGATCCACATGAACTGGGTACGGGTCCCAACCCGAAACACACCCAGTCCAGAAAAGATAGAATTAGGGTTTCTGATTAATCCTAATCAACGGCTCTGATTCACATATATCTTTTCACCGGGAATTAGGGATTACATTCCTAATCTGTTTACTAGGAGAATATTCCTTATCAGATCACGGGGATTACATTCCTAATTTGATCCCTAAGACGCCTATAAATACCCCCCATCCATCTCCATTAAGAGGTAATCAGTATTTTCTCAATTTACGCTCTTTCTTAATCATTTTTGATTACTGACTTGAGCGTCGGAGGGTGCGTCGCCGGGATCAACCCCGGTGTCTTGCACTTTTTGCAGGTTAACGGCGGGAGTCAACGGTCAATCTCCGGCGGAACAGGTTAGAGGTTTGCTATTTAGGTTTTTCACGAATCCACAAATACTATCTGTTTACCCCCACACCAGATTTAGCGGTAACAGATTGGCGCCGTCTGTGGGAAGACCAAACAAATAGCAGCCCCTCTTCCTGTTGGTCCGATCTTCTCCAGCCATGCCTCCGAGAAAAGTCAGGTCCAGAGGGTCCAACCGCGGGCCCAACCCCGCCGATCAGCAAGAGGTAGTCCCCGTCCAACCCGCTCCGCAGCAGGGACAACCCCCACCTCAAGTGGAGGACCCTCTTCAACAAGATCAGCCTCCTCTTCAGAATCAGGAACCCCCCAAGGGTCCCACCGGTCCTCAGAATGCCGGTGCGGGGGGCTCCCGCATGAAGCAACCTCTCCATCAAGACCGCGTCTCCATACACAAAGCCTCTACGGATTCCATGGCCTCTCATAATCCTCAAAACCGGCAGAAGGTGGAGGACTTACGCCACCGTCTGGACGAGAAGCGGGCCCGAGAGGGAGCCTCCCGCCAACAACGTCCGGGTGAGCGATCCCCTCACCGCCGAGACTACAGAAGATCCCCTGTCCGAAGGGGAAGGAGGGAGTCCCCCGAGCATTACAGAAGAAGACATCGTTCCCCCGCCGATCGGCAACACCCAAGGAACGATGAGGCACCCATCACCCGTGCCGAGTTCCAACAATTCCAAGCAATGGTACAACAGGCTCTCAACCTCCGTCCTCATAACTACAATGCCCAACGGGATCCTACACTCCCGCGGGTCCAGAGTCCTCACCACCGGCAGCATACTCCTAGCCCTCGCCGTTCCCAGGGTTACCATCGCCACAGTCCTCGCTCCCCCTCCTACGAACACGAGTCCAAAGGCTCGTTCGACTACAGTCGGAGGGACGATGCCCTCTACCGCCGTCTCTACGAGATGGAGAGGCGCATTGGCCGGATCAACCGGGGAGAGGAACAGAGGGGCAGGACCCTCTGTCCAAGCCAACCTCCTTTTTCCCGAACCATAATGGATGTGCCAGTGCCAATCAGCTTTAAAACTCCTCAATTCGAGACCTACTCCGGGGAAACTGACCCCGTTGACCACATTGAGAGCTTCAAGACTCTCATGCTCATCCATCAAGCTTCCGATGCCCTGCTATGCAAGACCTTTCCCGCAACTCTCAAGGGTCCGGCTCGAGAATGGTACTCTCGCCTTGCCCCATCCTCGATATTCTCATTCGAACAGTTCGAGACCCTCTTCGTCACCCATTTCGTGAGTAGTCGCCGAACTGAAAAGACCAGCATTTCGCTACTCTACCTCAACCAGAAGAAGGGTGAGAAGTTGAGAGACTATGTGAAGAGGTTCACAGCTGAAGCCAGGTCTATAGCTTCCCTCGACCAATCCGTCGCAACGGCCGCCTTCCAATCCAATGTCTTCAATTCCAGCCTCCGTTCCTCTCTTGCTAAGAAGCCTCCACAGAACTTTGTCGACCTCCTTCTCAGGTGTGAAAAGTACATTCGGGCCGAAGAAGCCCTCGACCCCCTTGCTCTGGAGGAGGCATCTTCCGGGAACAAACGGAAGAACACAAGTGAAGAGGGGTCCCAAAAATCCCAGAAGGACAGTAATGGCCAGTGCCGTTCGACTCCACGTTTTGAGAAGTTCACCCCCCTCATTGCTAATATATCAGAAGTCCTTATGGAGGTGGACAAGGAAGGACTACTCCGTGCTCCCCCTATAATGAATACCCCTGGCAAGAAGAGGGACAAAGATAAGTGGTGCCGCTTTCACAGGGACCACGGCCACGACACGGATGATTGTCGGGCTCTCAAGGAGGAGATCGAAGAACTCGTACAGCGGGGACACCTGACCAAGTTCATCCAAAAAGATGGGGCCTAGCTTCCCCCCTTTGAGGAACCAACAAACGAACAGAAAGGCTCGCCGAGCATCAAGATTCAGAACCCCCCAGCTCCTCCCAAGAGGTCTTCACCTTATCGTAGAAGTAGGATTTTGATTTTCAATAAGACCGATGCTTGTAACCCGACCAATAGCATGTAATAATGGCTCGCCCTATTGAAGCAGCCACTTAGTTTATTTCAATAAAACTTTACGTTTTTTCATTGGAAATTGTTGCTCTTGCTTCATCTCAATCTCTCCAAGTCACGACTGTTTAAATAGTGATTTCGGAGTCCAGCTTCTTCTACATGGCTCCTCCCGCAACTCACTAAACTCTAATGATGGTTCCGGAGTCCAACACTTGGTTCGATTCTGCTTCGAATAACTTGCTCTTAAGCGGGTTAGAAGTGGTTCGCCATTCGGAATTGCTCCCACAGCCGTTGAACAACTCTACCGATGATTCCGGAGTCTAACACTTGGTTCGATTCTGCTTCGAATAACTTGCTCTTAAGCGGGTTAGAAGTGGTTCGCCATTCGGAATTGCTCCCACAACCGTTGAATAACTCTAACGATGGTTCCGGAGTCCAACACTTGGTTCGATTCTGCTTCGAATAATTTGCTTTTAAGCGGGTTAGAAGTGGTTCGCCATTCGGAATTGCTCCCACAGCCGTTGAACAACTCTACCGATGGTTCCGGAGTCCAACACTTGGTTCGATTCTGCTTCGAATAACTTGCTCTTAAGCGGGTTAGAAGTGGTTCGCCATTCGGAATTGCTCCCACAACCGTTGAATAACTCTAACGATGGTTCCGGAGTCCAACACTTGGTTCGATTCTGCTTCGAATAACTTTCTCTTAAGCAGATTAGAAGTGGTTCGCCATTCGGAATTGCTCCCACAGCCGTTGAACTTTTCTAACGATGGTTCCGGAGTCCAACACTTGGTTCGATTCTACTTCGCAAGTTCGCTTCTAAGCGGACTGGAAGTAGTTCGCCATTCGGAATTGCTCCCACAACCGTTGATTCCCTCACTTAAATAACGAGTTCGGAGCTCACCACTCTCTCCTAGAGTTGCTCCTCACACTCGTCTCACAAAGGGCTCTCTCCCAGAGTCAAGCTCTTCGCTCCACTCGCCTCCAAAAGCGGACCCCTTCTCAACGAGTTCGGAGCTCACCACTCTCTCCTAGAGTTGCTCCTCACACTCGTCTCACAAAGGGCTCTCTCCCAGAGTCGAGCTCTTCACTCCGCTCGCCTCCCAGACGGACCTCTCCTCGAACAAGTTTGGAGCACAACTCTCTCCTAGAGTTCCCCCTCACACTTGTCTCACAAATAGCTCTCTTCCAGATCCGAGCTCTTTGCTCCGCTCACCTCCGAAGCGGACCTCTTCTCAACAAGATCGGAGCTCACAACTCTTTCCTAGAGTTGCTCCTCAAACTTGTCTTCTAAATGGCTCTCTCCTAAAGCCAAGCTCTTCGTTTTGCTCACCTCAAAGGATGGGTCTTCCCACGGCTCTCACAAGGGTTTTCCCAGCACAGCTTCTCCGCCCCTAGGAGTGGACCTCCTCTTCCAAAATCCCCAAGACCAAAACACTCCTCAACTTCATGAAGACAAGGATGTTGCGGGGCTATTTTGACCATGAAGGAGGGTGAATCCTCATCTCACTCCTGAAGAGAAGTTGTAGATCTTCGGATTAGCTTCGAAACGAGGGGTCGTACGCCCCGAGCCGACCTCCGTAGCATCGGGAACATCAAGAAGAACTCTGCAGGGAAAAATTGGAGTTCGGCACCAGCTGCCGAGCGTTCTCGGAACTGACCTCGTTACGGGGGAAAAATCGTGTTCGGCACCAGCTGCCGAGCGTTCTCGGAACCGACCCCGTTACGGGGGAAAAATCGAGTTCGGCACCAGCTTCCGAGCGTTCTCGGAACCGACCTCGTTACGAGGGAAAAATCGAGTTCGGCACCAGCTGCCGAGCGTTCTCGGAACCGACCTCGTTACGGGGGGAAAATCGAGCTCGGCACTAGCCGCCGAGCGTTCTCAGAACCGACCTCGTTACGGGGGAAAATTCGAGTTCGGCACCAACTGCCGAGCGTTCTGGGAACCGACCCCGTTACGGGGGGAAAATCGAGTTCGGCACCAGCTGCCGAGCGTTCTCAGAACCGACCTCGTTACGAGGGAAAAATCGAGTTCGGCACCAGCTGCCGAGCATTCTCGGAACCGACCTCGTTACGGGAGAAAAATCGAGTTCGGCACCAGCTGCCGAGCGTTCTCGGAACCGACCTTGTTATGAGGGAAAAATCGAGTTCGGCACCAGCTGCCGAGCGTTCTCGGAACCGACCTCGTTACGGGGGGAAAAATCAAGTTCGGCACCAGCTGCCGAGCGTTCTCGGAACCGACCTCGTTACGGGGGAAAAATCGAGTTCGGCACCAGCTGCCGAGCATTCTCGGAACCGACCTCGTTACGGGGGAAAAATCAAGTTCGGCACCAGCTGCCGAGCGTTCTTGGAACCGACCTCGTTACGGGGGGAAAAATCGGACCTCGGCACCCCTTCGCCGAACGCTCTCATATACAAGCAACCAAACAAACAACACAAAAAAAGAAAAGGGGGGCTATAGGGTCGGGTTCAGACCCGTTAAGGATCCAAACCCAAACTCTCTCTCTCCTCCCATTCTTCTCCAACAAAGTTGGCGCCGATCCCAAGCAAAAAACCAAAACTCTCCTCAACCTCATGTATACAAGGATATTCTCTGGCTATTTTGACCATGAAGGAGGGTGAATCTTCATCTCACTCCTGAAGAGAAGTTGTAGATCTTCAGATTAGCTTCGAAACAAGGGGTCGCACGCCCCGAGCCGACTTCCGTAGCACCGGGAACATCAAGAAGAACTATGCAGGGAAAAATTCGAGTTCGGCACCCGCTGCCGAGCGTTCTTGCCACCGACCGTTTTACGGGCTTGAGTTCGGCTTCATTTGAGTTCGGCACCCGCTGCCGAGCATTCTTTCCACCGACCGTTTTACAGGCTTGAGTTCGGCACCAATTGAGTTCGGGACCCGCTGCCGAGCGTTCTTGCCACCGACCGTTTTACGGGCTTGAGTTCGGCACCCGCTGCCGAGCGTTCTTGACACCGACCGTTTTACGGGCTTGAGTTCGGCTCCATTTGAGTTCGGCACCCGCTGCCGAGCATTCTTGCCACCGACCGTTTTACGGGCTTGAGTTCGGCACCAGTTGAGTTCGGCACCCGCTGCCGAGCGTTCTTGCCACCGACCGTTTTACGGGCTTGAGTTCGGCACCAGTTGAGTTCGGCACCCGCTGCCGAGCGTTCTTGACACCGACCGTTTTACGGGCTTGAGTTCGGCACCCGCTGCCGAGCGTTCTTGCCACCGACCGTTTTACGGGCTTGAGTTCGGCACCAGTTGAGTTCGGCACCCGCTGCCGAGCGTTCTTGCCACCGACCGTTTTACGGGCTTGAGTTCGGCTCCATTGGAGTTCGGCACCCGCTGCCGAGCATTCTTGCCACCGACCGTTTTACGGGCTTGAGTTCGGCTCCATTTGAGTTCGGCACCCGCTGCCGAGCGTTCTTGCCACCGACCGTTTTACGGGCTTGAGTTCGGCACCAGTTGAGTTCGGCACCCGCTGCCGAGCGTTCTTGCCACCGACCGTTTTACGGGCTTGAGTTCGGCACCAGTTGAGTTCGGCACCCGCTGCCGAGCGTTCTTGCCGCCGACCGTTTTACGGGCTTGAGTTCGGCACCAGTTGAGTTCGGCACCCGCTGCCGAGCGTTCTTGACACCGACCGTTTTGCGGGCTTGAGCTCGGCACCAGCCTCCGAGCGTTACATGGAAAAAACTTACCCAGCACTTCGCAAAGACTCGCCGACACATTTGGAAGCAATCTGCCATCGGAGCTTCAAAAAAAAAAAAAAAAAAAAAAAAAGCGGCCAGGTTCGGACCCATTAAGGATCCAAACCCGAACCCACCTTCCCATCTCCTTCTCCAAAACTCCTGGCGCCAAAACAGCGATGAAGAAACCCAAAGCTCCACGGTGCCGAGCTCCCTCGCCGACCTCGTCCTCCACCGAGCTCACGTTGAGCTCCGACGAGCGCTGCGGCGTCGAGCACCCATCGCCAAGCTCGCCAACCCATCAACCTCCGAAGCTTCGAACTCCGCTTCGTCGCAAACTCCCATGCCGAACTCTCCACGACTGAGCTCCTGCGGCGAGCTCCTCCACGGCGCGAGCTCCGAGCCCATCGTTGCCACTAATGAGCTCCGCGCTCGAGTTCGGGACCAAGCTGCGCCGCAATGCCGAGCTCAAAAGCTTCAAGCACTTCTTCGCCGGCCTCCCAGCTCCGGCGCTGAGCTACGAACCCATTACTGAGCTCGAGCTCCACAGGCCCCTCGCGATGCCGAGCTCTCCACTGCTTCGAGCTCCGACCTCCCAACCTCCATTCCTCGCCGAGCAACCTCTTCGTCAACCACGAGCTCCACTCCTCCGAGCTCCACCGCGGCCTCTCCGAGCTCCACTGCCGCCGAGCTCCACCTCCCGTCGAGCATGCCTCACCACGCCTCCACTGCCAAACTCCAGCGGCGAGCACCGCCACGGCGAACGAGCTCCTCTCCTCCACCAAACTCCTCTCCTCCGTCAAGCTTCGCTCCAACTACAAGTGTCGAGCTCTCCACAAGACGAACTCCACGGTACCCTCGCCGTTGCCGAGCTCTCTCACCCTCACTCCGAGCCGCGTCACGATGCTCCACCGTGGCCGAACTTCCCCATCGTCGAGGTTCTTTCCGCCGAGCTCCATTAACGCCCTCGGAGACGAAGACGGGACGGAGTTGGGGTCGGAGGCGTGATAGGAGGCGGAGGCGTGGTAGGAGTCGTGGACGAAGAACAGAGAAGAAAAGAAAAGGCAGAGGAGAAGAAGAAGAGAAAGAGCAGCAGCGGGAAAGAAAAATAAAATAAAATAAAATAAAATAAAATTTTCTTTAAAAGTCAACGGTTGACTTGCCACGTGGCGTCCATACGGACTTCGGCCACTTTTTGCCGAGCATTCATGGAACCGACCTTGTTACACAAAAAAATGGCCTCTTCTCCCTCCTCCTGATGCGCGCTCGCTTGATCGTGATCAACGCATACGATCGCGCCACGTGTCCAGGTAATATTTAATTTATTTATTTATTTATTTATTTGTTTTAATTATTTAAAAAATCAGAAAAAATATTTAAAAATCGGAAAAAATTAAATAAAAATTCTAAAAATAATTATAAATTCAGAAAAATTATTCTAAAATTCTGAAAAATATAATTACTTAATTAGAATAATTATTTAATATTTTCGATAATTAATTATTTAATTCGAAAAATGAATAAAAAATTCAAAAAAATGAGAAAAAATTCAGAAAAATCTGGAAAAATCACCAAAAATCCAGAAAATTCTGAGGATATTTTTGGGTATTTTACAAGCCCAGAATAACACCGTTACACCCCCGAACAAGATCCAAACTCCCTTAAGAACACCGATAAAATTCCGTATGCCATTAGAACAGTAAAACTACTCCTCAAAGGCTGATCAAACTCAGTCTTCGGGAGTGGGGGGCTCGTGATATGGCTAAAAATAGGATTAAATCGGGACCGTTTACATCGGACACGAATCTTAAAGCTCAGGGGTAAAACGGTAATTTCATCTACAAACGGGTCTGAAATGGGAATTGGGTCTTTATTCGAAGCCCAATAACCCATGAACGGATCCACGTCAACTGGGTACGGGTCCCAACCCGAAACACACCCAGTCCAGAAAAGATAGAATTAGGGTTTCTGATTAATCCTAATCAACGGCCCTGATTCACATCTATCTTTTCACCGGGAATTAGGGATTACATTCCTAATCTGTTTACTAGGAGAATATTCCTTATCAGATCACGGGGATTACATTTCTAATTTGATCCCTAAGACGCCTATAAATACCCCCCATCCATCTCCATTAAGAGGTAATCAGTATTTTCTCAATTTACGCTCTTTCTTAATCATTTCTAATTACTGACTTGAGCGTCGGAGGGTGCATCGCCGGGATCAACCCCGGTGTCTCGCACTTTTTGCAGGTTAACGGCGGGAGTCAACGGTCAATCTCCGACGGAACAGGTTAGAGGTTTGCTATTCAGGTTTTTCACGAATCCACAAATACTATCTGTTTACCCCCACACCAGATTTAGCGGTAACAGCGGCCTATATCACTTTGGAAGACTTTATTGACGAGGCGCTGGTAGGTGGCTCCAGCATTCTTCAATCCGAACGGCATAACTCTATAATAGTAGAGGCCCTGGTCGGTAATGAAGGAAGTCTTCGGAATGTCCGGGGAGAACATTCGGATCTGGTTGTAGCCGGAGAAGGCATCCATGAAGCTGAGGAGCTCATGGCCCGATGTGGCATCGATGAGGGTGTCGATATTCGGGAGAGGGAACGGATCCTTCGGACATGCCTTATTCAAGTCTGTGAAGTCGATGCATATTCTCCAGGAACCATTTGACTTCTTAACCATGACGACATTGGAGAGCCACTCGGAGTAGTTCACCTCCTGTATGAACCGAGCTTTTAGGAGTTTGTCTACCTCCTCCTTGATGGCTTGTTGTCGCTCGGGAGCGAATTTACGCCTCTTCTGCTGAACCGGTCTGCACCCCGGTTCGACACTGAGGCGGTGCACTAAAAGCTCCTCGGAAATCCCGGGCATATCCGCGGCGGACCAAGCAAATAGGTCGCGGTTCTTCCGGATGCACTGCACCAAGTCGGAACATAGGGCATTCGGTGGGGATTTGCTGATGAGGAACTTTCGGCTCGGGTCCTCATCCGAGAAGAGTACTTCTTCCAATTCGTCCGTTGGCTCGGACGTTGGTCGGACGTTCGGCTCGGGGATCTCTAAAGTCTCGAGGGAGAGCACCGGACCCCCAGTTGAAGTCATGTAGCATTTCCGAGCCGTCTCTTGGCTGCCCTTGACTTCTCCCACTCCCGCCCGGGTAGGGAACTTCATCTTGAGGTGGTACGCCGAAGGAACGACTTCCAGGGCAGCTAGGCCAGGTCGGCCCAAGATGACATTGTATGCAGCCGGGACATCGACGACCATAAAGTCCATCGGCTCTGTCCGGGTAGTAGGGGTCTTCCCAGCAGTTACGTCCAGGGTGATAACCCCTTCGATAGTTACTGGCACCCCCGTGAACCCGTGGAGCGTGTAGCCGGCCGGTTTGAGGCGATCCCGGGATAGTTGCAGCCCTCGGAAGGCCGAGAGAAAGAGGATGTTCACGGAGCTCCCGTTGTCTACCAGGATCCTCTGCACTTTGAAGTTCGCCATGCAGAGGTCGATAACAAGTGCATCGCAATGTGGAGTTCGGACCCCCTCGAGGTCTTCATCAGAGAAAGTTACTGGGAAGCCGAGGCCTTTGGGGGGAGGGGCGCCGTGAACTGAATTGACCTCTCGAACGAAGGCCTTCCGAGAGGAGTTGGAAGAGCCTCCCATGGGGCCCCCATGGATGAGGTGCAGGATGCGTTCTTCCTCGAACTCGGGGGTTTCATCGCGTCGCTCGGAGCGTTTGTTAGCCCCCCGAGGCGGAGGAGTGGTGCGATCTCCCCGATCATTTGTCCTCACAAACTTAGCCAACTGCCCCCTCTGGATGAGGGCCTCAATCTCGTTCTTCAGCGCCCGGCAGTCGTTGGTGTCGTGGCCATGATCCCGGTGGTAACGACACCACTTCTCCTTGTTCCTCTTCCTGGCTGGGATGTTCATCCTCGGAGCGGGAGGTATAACCCCCTCCTTCTCGACTTCCATCAGGATGGTGGAGACGTTGGTAGTGAGAGGAGTAAATTTCTTGAACCTGGGAGGAGGATGGCGCTGACCGCTATTGTCCTTCTGCAGCTTCTTGGCCCCTTCCTCTTCCGTTGTCTTTCTCTTCGACCTGGAAGCGGATCCTCCGAAACCCAGGAGGCATTCGGCATCCTCCGCCCGAATATATTTCTCGAATCTAAGGAGAAGGTCGGCGAAGTTGTGCGGGGGCTTTTTGGCGAGGGACGACCGAAGGTTAGAGTTGAGGACGTTGGATTGGAATGCGACGGTCGCCACTGACTGGTCGAGGGAGGCGATGGACCTGACCTCCGCAGTAAACCTCCTCACATAGTCCCTCAACTTTTCTCCCCTCTCCTGTCGAAGGTGGAGTAGAGAGAGGCTGGTCTTCTCCGTTCGTCTGCTACTCACAAAGTGGGTTATGAAGAGTGTTTCGAACTGCTCAAAGGAGAAGATGGAAGAGGGAGCGAGTCGGGAGTACCATTCCCGAGCCGAACCCTTGAGAGTGGCGGGGAAGGTTTTGCAAAGCATGGCGTCGGAAGCTTGGTGGATTAGCATCAAGGTCTTGAAGCTTTCAACATGGTCAACGGGATCCGACTCTCCCGAGTAAGTTTCAAACTGCGGAGGCTTGAAGCCCCTTTGGATAGGAGCCTCCATTATGGTCCGGGAGAAAGGGGGTCTGCTGGGGCGGACAGTCCTTCCTCTCGACTCCTCCTCCTTGTCCATTCGACCGATGCGCCTCTCCATCTCGTGGAGACGGCGGTAGAGGGCATCGTCCCTCCGGTGGTAGTCAAACGATCCCCTGGACTCGTCTTCATAGGAAGGGGAGCGGGGACTAGGCGTCGATGGTCCTGGGATCGGCGAGGACTATGATTGTGTTGTTGGTGACTAGGAGCCGGGGGAGGAGTAATGGACCGGTGGCGAGGACTTGGGACCCGTGGGGGTGTTGGAACCCTTTGGGCATTATTGTTGTTGGGGCGAAGGCTGAGGGCCTGCAATACCGTCGCCTGGATTGTTGGAACTCGGCACGGGTGATGGGTGCCTCATCGTTCCTCGGATGATGTCGACCAGTGGGGGAATATGGCCTCCGCCTACGACGCTCGGGAGATTCTCCCCGTCCTCTTCGGTCCGGAGACCTTCTGCCATCTCGGCGACGAGGAGATCGCTCACCTTGATGTTGGCAGGAGACTCCCTCTCGGACCCGCTTCTCATCAAGGCGGTGGCGAAGGTCCTCATCCTTCTGCCGATTTAGGACGGTGTTGCGGAGGTCGGAATCTCGGGGGTTATGGGAGGCCATAGAATCCGAGGAGGCATTGTGTACTGAAACATGGTCCGGGTGGAGAGGTTGCTTCTGCTTCCGCTGGTTATGACCGGTGGGACCATTAGGGGGTTGTTGATTCTAAAGAAGAGGGAGCTGGCCCTGTTGGAAATGGTCTTGGACCAGGGGAGGAAGTTGCTCGGGCTGCGGAGCAGGATGCACGGGGACTTCCTCTTGCTGATCGGCGGGGTTGGGTCCACGGTTGGACCCCCTAGACCTGACCTTTCTCGGAGGCATGGCTGGAGAAGAGCTAGTCGACGAGAAAGAGGCGGGTGCTATTCGTATGGTTTCCCACAGACGGTGCCAATCTGTTACCGCTGAATATGGTGTGGGGGTAAACAGATAGAATTTGTGGGTTCGTGGAAAAACCTGAATAACAAATCCGAGCCTGTTCGTCGGAGTTGGGCTGTTGACTCCCGCCGTTCACCTGCAAGGAAGTGCGATACACCGGGGTTGATTCCGGCGACGCACCCTCCGACGCTCTTGTCAGTAACCAGGAATATGATTAAGAAAGAGCTTAAGTTGGCCAAAGAGTGATTACCTTGTAACAGTGGTAGGTTGGAGGTATTTATAGTCGCCATGGAGATTTGATTAGGGACCTGATTTTCTGTGATACCGTTAGGAGTGAAATCCTCCTAATTAGTTTAGGAAACTGATCCCTAATTCCCGGTGAGAGGATTTCTGTGGATCAGGCCCGTTGATTTAGTCAAATCAGAGGCCCTGATTTCCTCTTGCTGGTCTGGGTTTGTCTCGGGTCGGAACCCGTACCCAGATGGAGTAGATCAGTTCGCGGGTTATTAGATCTGTGGAGGGGAGATCCAGTGCCCGCTTCAGACCCGTCGGTGGGTGAAATTACCGTTTTACCCCTGGGCTTCAAGATTCGTGCCTGATTTGGGTGGCTCCGATTTAACCCCATTTTTAGCCATATCAGGATCAGATTAGGAATGTGATTCCTGTGATCTGATAAGGCGTAAAATCCTCGTAATCAGATTAGGAATGCAATCCCTTAATTCCCGGTGAGAGGATAGTCGCGAATCAGGCCCGTTGATTTGGTTCAATCAGAGACCCTAATTCTATCCTGTCGGACTGGGTTTGTATCGGGTCGGGACCCGTACCCAGTTGAGGTGGATCCGTTCGCGGGTTATTGGATCTGTGAGAAGGAGACCCAGTACCCGCTTCGGACCCGTTAGTAGGTGAAATTACCGTTTTACCCCTAAGCTTTAAGATTCGTCTCCGATGTGAACGGTACCGATTTAATCCTATTTTTAGCCATATCAGAAGGTAACTTCTATTATTTGGAAAGATGTAGAGTTGAGTTCAGAAGAATAAAATAGAAAAGATAAACAATTTATATTGAACTTTTTAGCTCATCTATCTATCTATCTATCTATCTATCTATCTATCTTCTATCTATATTATAATGAGAGTGTGAGAGTTGTAAGAACATCCACAGTGGTTTCTTATATTTGGCAAATTACCATTTTATAGCAAATAGATCGCTGCAGTGGTTTTCTATTTTGCCATTTTTTAGCAAACATGCTATATTCGTTTCTCATATATGAGAAACAGAATAGCGATTCTCAAATTTTGAAAGACGGTACAACATATACCGTCTCATTTATTTTTATTTTTTTTAAAAGTGGATCGGACGGTATAACATATACCATTCAGTATATGTTATACCGTCCCATTTTTATTTTTATTTTTTTTATTTTTTTTTCCAATCCAACGGTCAGATTTTGTGTTTAAAAAAAAAAGGTGGAACGGTATAACATATACCGGCCGGTATAACATATACCGGCTGACCAAGTTTGTGGTTATTATAGTTTAATCTATAACTATTATAATGGGAGAGATGGGTTTGGTAAACAAATAAACAATTTCTTATTTTTTTTTGTATGTGTGCAAACACGTGCAGCGCACGTGTTGGTAGGTTTTTTTTTTGTCCTTTTCCTTCCTCCTCCACGTGCATCACACGTGCATCATATTGGTAGGTTTTTTTTCCTTTTCCTTCCTCCCCCATGTGCATCGCACGTGCATCATACTAGTAGGTTTAGTGGGTAGGTTAGGTGTAGTTAAATAGGTTTAGTTAGTTTTTAATTAGGTTTAGTCATTATTATATTATTTAATTTATTTAATTAATATACTTTAATAGTTAATAAGTAATTAACTTTTTTTAATTTATTTTTAAATGATGAGACGGTATAACATATACCGTCGCTCACTTATTTCAAATGAGACGGGAAATGTTCTACCGTCCCGCGCAATATTTTCTAAAAAAATGAGAAACATATAACGAACGATCACTGCAGCAAATATCGCTATTTGCTACTACTGTAGCTGCCATTTTTTAACATATGAGAAACACGACTGTGGATACTCTAAGGTTGTAAATCTATTATTAAGACGTGCTTTTCACGTGCAAATCAAAGTTTTTACTATAATTTTTTTAAATTAGGCAGTTTACTAGTATATTATGTTGGAAGACTGAATAGTGACTTGGAGAACAAGCTTGTTGACTAGTCCACTCTGAGTTGAAGTCATAGACTCATAATTGATGTCAATTATTATCCCTTGGAGAACAAGCTTGTTAACCTGTCCACTTTCATGAACTACACAATAAATTTTACATGGTTGCCATTTTATAGTTGATAGTTCCAAGAATTTACATATGTAATGCAGATTTTGTAAATATATATATTTTTAAACATAAAAATTTTAAAGTAGTCTAACATATAACTTTACATATTATTTACACTAGTATTATACACGTGTTGTGCACGTAGAAAAAAATTGGGAGAATGAAAAGGAAAAAAAATAATTTATCTGCACGTGCGCTGCACGGATTGGATTATGGACAAAGATCTTCTCCCATTATAGTAGTAGAGATTAATCATGCATGAAATGATGCACCATTTTATTTAGGGATAATTTAGCAAATGCCCCCATTCAAAATGTGAAATCTAGCATATACCCCCACTATTTTTAAAAACTAAGAAATACCCCTAGTTTGGATGGAATGGTTAAAATTCCATTAAGTTAACTTACGTGCATCACATGTAACATAGTAAAATGACCAAAATACCCCCAATAAATTTATTTTAGCAAATACCCCTATTCAGAATCTAAAAACTAGCATATACCCCCACTATTTAAAAAAAGGAATATTTTAGCAAATGCCCCCGTTCAAAATATGGAAACTAGCATATACCCCCACTATTTTTAAAAACTAAGAAATACCCTTCGTTTGGACGGAATCGTTAAAATTTCATTAAGTTAACTTACGTGCATCACACGTGACACGGTAAAATAACCAAAATACCCATTACATAAAGTAAGGGTTTCTTGAAGCAAATCTGAAAAGAGAATGAACCGTCTCCTTTCCGCTTTGCAGATCCATATGATTTTTTCTCCGATGGCCATCTACCCCACCTTGTTATATTAGGGTTTTTAAAGAAGAAATACCCCAACCCTAATCAGTCATTGACTCATTGTAAGCATCTTCTCCACCTTGTTATATTAGGGTTTTTGATAGATTATGTTTGTTTGATCGTTTCAACTTGATCAATTTTGTGATGTTTTTTTCTGAATTCTTTTTTAAGAAAAATCGGTTGTAGGAAGAGCCATGAATTTTTGAAGGTTCACATCCGAATAATAAAAATATAAACAAAATAATAGAACAAAGATTCAGATGCGAACCTTCTCGAATTCATGGCTCTTCCTACAACCAATTTTCCTTAAAAAAGAATTCAGAAAAAAAAACATCACAAAATTGATCAAGTTGAAACGATCAAACAAACATAATCTATCAAAAATCCTAATATAACAAGGTGGAGAAGATGCTTACAATGAGTCAATGACTGATTAGGGTTGAGATATTTCTTCTTTAAAAACCCTAATATAACAAGGTGGGGTAGATGGCCATCGGAGAAAAAATCATATGGATCTGCAAAGCGGAAAGGAGACGGTTCATTCTCTTTTCAGATTTGCTTCAAGAAACCCTTACTTTATGTAATGGGTATTTTGGTTATTTTACCGTGTCACGTGTGATGCACGTAAGTTAACTTAATGGAATTTTAACGATTCCGTCCAAACGAAGGGTATTTCTTAGTTTTTAAAAATAGTGGGGGTATATGCTAGTTTCCATATTTTGAACGGGGGCATTTGCTAAAATATTCCTTTTTTTAAATAGTGGGGGTATATGCTAGTTTTTAGATTCTGAATAGGGGTATTTGCTAAAATAAATTTATTGGGGGTATTTTGGTCATTTTACTATGTTACATGTGATGCACGTAAGTTAACTTAACGGAATTTTAACCATTCCATCCAATCTAGGGGTATTTCTTAGTTTTTAAAAATAGTAGGGGTATATGCTAGATTTCACATTTTGAATGAGGGCATTTGCTAAAATATCCCTTTTATTTATTTAGAAATGACAATTTCAACTTTTTAATCATAATATTAGAGAGTACAGCTAGCATTTCCGTAAATGCCCACTAGCCTGCCAAAAAGCAATCAGGAAAAACAAAGTTGCAACCGTGCAAGAAGACAAAATATCAAAACTCCCGCTCAATCCATTTTCCACCCAAAAAATCTCATCTTTGCCAGACAAAACAACCCCCCCCCCCCCCCCCCCCCCCCAAAAGCTAGGGTTTGGCAATGGTGAGATCGAAGAAAAAGACGACGACGAATAGATCAAACGAGACAATGAGCAAGCCATCGGGTTTCATCTTCACTTGCGATGACTTCACAAGGCCCCAATGTTTCGAACTCCAAGTGTTTGGTCTTCCAATCGCGAAGATCGACTCGGTTTTGATGATCGAGCCTGGGATCCCTCTGTTCCTGTTCGATTGCCAGAACAAGGTTCTCTATGGAATCTACACCGCCACTTCTAATGGTGGTCTGAATCTTGTTCCTCATGCTTTTGGTGGGCAGTTTCCGGCTCAGGTGAAAAAAAAATTCTTTGATTTTGAATATTTTTGTTGTAACATTTTGCAAAAACCCACTTCATAAATCTCCATTTTGGTGAGTTTGATGTTAAAGTTCTTACTTTTGGGGTAATGGGTGAACTTGTCTTTAGTTGGTTCCAAATGGGTTTTGGGTTTTTGGGGTTCTTGGTGTTGATGGCGGTTTACTGAAATTTTGCCATTTTAAAAATGGGTTACTTTGGTTTTGTGGAAGCTTAACTCCAAAGGACTTGTTTGGAAACAAAAGTTGAGTAACCAAAGTTTTTGAAAATGTTATCTTTAACTCAAACTTGAAAGTTCACTTTAGTTATGGTTTAAATAAGTGTTTCGCAGCCGAAATTGCGAGAAACGGGGTTATCTCAACTTTTAGGGTGAGGTAAATGTAGTTATCTTAACTCCTGAGGAAATCCAAACAGGTCAGGATTATGTTAATTGAGTTATGTGAGATAATCCTAGAAAACTTGAGTTATCGTAACTTAACTCCATTCTCAAATACCTCAAATACGTCCTCATTTTGCTACATGTTAATGGAATCAGTGAAATTCTGATTTTGCTCTACTCTTTGTTTTAAGAACCGTGGGCTAATAGGTAGATGATGTTTAATGGGTTTCAAATGGATTTGGGGTTTGAGAGGCTCGGCCGAGGAGGAAAAAGTGTAGGGAGGTTTTCTGATTGAAATCTTACCATTTTGAATTCGGTTCGTAACAAGTCATCACACCCAAGTTAGTATTTTAGTATTTATGGAACTATTAGCATCTAATGCAGCTGATTCTGATCGGTTCAAGGTTGTTTAGTACGAGGGTTATTTGCAGTTAACCCTTTTTTAGTCCTTAAAGGATGACTCTGACCATTCAACTTCCTTCCGTTGAGTTCTGAAGTGTAGGGAGCACCCTGTCTATAAACTAAAATATCAACTATACAGAGTTCTGTTGAGAATACAAGCGAATCTAATTGATTGATAGACTATATTTTCTTTCAAGGGTATTAATATGTTCGATTATTGATTGTTTGAATGTTTACTTAGACTTATTCACTGACTTTCCAATTTGCACTGTAAACAAAAACGAGTACAATGCAGGTCAAATTTCAGACTTTCAAGGATTGCCTTCCAAAACCAGAGAGGGTTTTCAGACATGCTATACAGGAAAATTACTATAAGGGAAAATTTACACCTGCACTCGACTGTTACCAGGTGGTTCAGCTTCTTTAAATAGATTTGAGCACGAATTCTAGTAGACCCTTCAGGGTACTTAACCTAATGTTCTACTGAATTGTTTTCTTCCTCTTGGCTCCTACTCTGCAGGTTAACAGATTGCTTTATCTGTTTGAGGAAGATACTGTGCCTCGTCAACCTCCACCTCCTATTGATTCCCGTAATTCCCATCATGCTGTTGCTCCTTCTACTTCACATTATCCATGGACTCAATCTTCAGTAGTTATCCAACACTATCCATCAGCTGCAACACCTACTCAACATTATCCAGTAGCTGTAACACCAACACTCCAATTCTATGCTACACCTGCAGAAATCCCCACTCCATGCTATGCTTATGCTACACCTGCTGAGAACCTGAGTTCATACTATGCTTACGCCACGCCTCCAAGTTACCCGGCTCCACCATCAAACTATCAGCATTATCCTACACCTCCAAGTTTCCAAGTTCGTCCTCCAACTGCACTGCCACAAACTGCACCACGTAGTCGTCAGTTTTATCCTGCAGGTCCTGCACCTCCATATTACCGAGTTCATCCTTCAACTCTGCTGTCACAAACTGCACCGCCTAATCATCAGTTTTATCCTGCGCCTCAAACTGATCCATCTCATGCCATCTGACCATGAAGAAAGAATTGCTAATCCTAAATTAATGGTATGATTTCTGCTTCGGCTTTAGTAGTATTAGTTGAGCATGCAGTTTTATTTATTTGCTTGTTTATATTATTTGTACTCTTGCATGAATTGTTTGCCCATCTTTGTCTACATTACCTGATATGGTATCAATGATGCAAAAGATTTGCGAGAGGGAACCTGTTTGTGTTAGAGAGTTGCTTCAGCGTAAAGATTGCTCACAAGAGGCTTTGATGGTGTTAAAGAAGCTCTCTTTATTTTTTAACTAGGGAGTCATTTTCAAGACTGTAAAGGGACTACAAATTTCATTAACTAGTCATGAATGAGAGTATGAGACCCTAGATCTAAAGACCTTATTTGTAGCTTTTTACAGATCCCCCAAGAAAAAGATGTGCACACTGGTAGTTTAAGTAACAGTTTCATCAAATAAAGAAAGCTATATAATTCAAAGTTTTGAACGCTAGTTTAATTGAGGTCATGGGTGTTGGGATTCGTTCTATCCTATTTTTAAGATCACAATGATCTAATATGTAATCTAATCTTAAATAAAATAATAAGAACAGAAATCAACAAATATTACCTTCAAGCTTTGATTTCTTGTTTCTTTTTCTCCTTCAATTCTAACTTTAATTCTTACTCTCATTTTTTCCTATATCCTGGTGGGAGACACAAGAGAGTCCTCAAGGTTTTACCATTATTCTCATATTTATAGAGGAGATGAAAGCCTAGGGTTAGGAATTTTAGGAAATCCTAGTTGGGATAAAATTACAATACTGTCCACTATGTATGTATTTTGCTTCCCAACTAAAATCTAAATTATTATTAGATCCCTGTCACAATATAGTTCTACAAGACATTCCTTCTTTACCGATATTCACAAACCCACCCTTGGAATTCGTGATACCACCTCCATGGGTTAAATTGTAACTTAAACCTTTTATATGATCTGACAATGACTCTAAAAAAATTGTATATAATTAAATATTTTTTCTGTAAAATATACCCATGAGATTTTACTGTCAGATTATAATCTTCGTTAAATGAACATGGAATATATTCTCTTTTAGAGATAGGATTTCGTATTGCAAATACATGTTTCCATATTTCTAATAAGACATCCAATACATCGAGGTATTGGCCTAGAAGGCCTCACTCTTTGATTTATCAAAATGCGCGATATTAAAAAAACGAGTTCACTATATGCTCAGGATTTAAAGGTGATGTTTATATTGCCTTTAACGATAACAATGCCTTGTGATTATTTACAATTGAAATCATTCTTTGTTCCATCAATTCGTACTAAACGAACTAGCACAACAAGTTCGAGTCGACCCTCTCACTTGTTGTGCTACAGTCTGTCAAATAGAATGCCCAGTTCTATTATCGACTGTGAATATGTTTTTTGTGTATAGACTTAATTACTGTGCAACATGGACCTTGTTGATGCACAATATCAATATTTGTGAGTAAATAAAAAATTGCTCTATTAATAAAATGACAAATAAATAAATTTATTTCTGTCTAATCATATAACCTGTGAAGCACGGGTACCCCAAAATGGTCCTCGTACCAGTACCGGGTGCGTATCGGGTACGGATACGCACGGGTACGTTCCGGGTCCGCACCCGGTACGTATCCATAAAAGTTTTAATTAAAAAAACGAAAAAAATGTCCGATACGTGCTGGGTACGCCTGGGTACGTAACGGGTGCGAAACGGGTGCGCCCATTAAGGGAAAGAAAAAAAAATAAAAAATACAATCAGTCAACACTACCCCTTCCCCTTTCTTATTCACGCGCTCTCTCTATCTCCAAAATCCCCTTTTCTCAAGAAACCCTAAATCCCTCTCTCCCCCAAAATAAAATCTCCCCTCTCCCAAATCGATCCCCTCTCTCCCCAAAATCGAGAACCTCTGCCTCTTCGCGCCACCACCTCGACGTCGCGCTTGACGTCACGCGCCTCCACCTCCAAATCGATCCCGTCTCTCTCTCCGAAACGACGCTGCTCCGGTCTCTCCTCCGCCTTGACGCTGCTCCGGTCTCTCCGAAACGACGCTGATCCAGGTTCGATTTTGACTTCTTCTCCTCTCTACAAAAGAAACTTCCCGTTTTCTTCAATAATAAGGTTTATCTTCCTCCATGGTTCCCCTGCAGTGAGACAGTTGAATATCGACTGATTAAATGCATATTTATTTTCTCGTTTATTGGGTTGCTATATTTCTTTGTTCAGACCTTTCGATTTAGTTCTTGAATCTCACCCATCAAAATCTCGTCCTACGTAATTGAAAAAAATAAATCCATTAGTGTATGTCTAAGATAATGAAGTAAAGACAGTGATTTTTATGTCTAGGTACCTTCTTCAGTCTGATGCCACGCAGACTACATTCTAGTTTGCTTTCTAAGTTTTGTAGTTCATTGACACTTAGTCCTGAAAGCTCTTACCCCATCAACTGCCTGTAATTATGAAAGCAATAGCTGCTAATGAAAATTAATATGATTAAGAAAAGTTGTGCTTTAAAGTTCTTTCTCCAGTTCATTTAGATGATAGAAATTATCTAATTATAAGTTTATAACTATAGATAATGTGGTCCATGCTGAATTAACATGGAAAATACAAAGTCATAATTAAATTAATTGCTAGAGAATAATTAATTCGCTATTAAGTTGCTTACTATTATCATATTATGTTAATAAGTTAAATTTCTACTTATTATTATGTTCTTCAATGTCTTTAATTGCTAATCTATTTTTTGTTTTTAGGACTTTTGATTCCCATCTTTGAAGTTCCCACCAATGAAAAGCAAAAATGTCGTAGGTGCAAAATAGAGGTATGGTTACATTTACAATTTATAGTTTACAATCATTCTTCTAGTTATTATAATTTTTTGAAATTTTATATTTTTATTACGTAATGTATAATAAATTTATTATTTTTATATTCAACGTACCCATAACGTACCCGTATCCTATATTTTTGAGAAATCACGTATCCCCGTACCCGAGTCGTGTCGTACCCGTATCCCGTACCCGTGTCCGTGCTACATAGCATATAACCCTCCAACTCCCACTTGCACTCACAGTTTAAAGATAAATTTTAAAGACATATTAACAATCACTCAAAAAAATAGCAATCTGATCCCTCATAAGACCCATGCTGCCCAGATGAGACGCAAAACTCTTTTGCGACAATATCTTTGTAAAAGGATTTGCGATGTTATTAGCTGTTGGTATCTTAGTTATAGTGATTTCTCCAGTGTTGACAAAATTTCTGATGATGTGATACTTTTGCTTAATGTGTTTTGCCTTCTTGTGGTTTCTTGGTTCCTTGGATTGTGCAATTGCACCAGCGTTGTCACAATATAAAATCATAGGTGACAATGCCAATGGTACAACTCCAAGATCTGAAAGAAACTGCTTGTGCCATACTGCTTCTTTAGCTGCTTCAGATGCAGCCACATACCCAGCTTCCATGGTGGAATCAGCAATACAAGATTGCTTCACACTCCTCCAACTGATGGCCCCTCCACTCTAGGTGAAAACATATTCAGAAGTAGACCTACTAGCATCTTTGTCTGATTGGAAATTAGAATCAGTGTAACATCTTAGTAACAATTCGGAACTACTGTATACTAACATATAACCTTTTGTATCATTGAGATACTTTAATATGTGTTTAACAGCTAACCAATGTTGGAAGCCTGGATCTGATTGATACCTGCTGACCATGCCAACTGTGTAACAGATGTCTGGTCGTGTACAAAGCATAGCATACATGCGACTTCCTACTGCTGAAGCATAAGGAACTGATCTCATTTTCTCATTCCTCGGCTGTTTTTGGTCACTGTCCCTTGGAAAGAGGGATTCCATGTTTAAAGGGTAAAAGACCTTTATTGAAATTTTGCATGCTAAAACAAACTGGTATCTTATCTATATACGCAGCTTGGGAAAGTCCAATTTTTCTTTTTTGGCGATCTCGAAAGAGCTTAATGTCAAGAATATAACTTGCTTCTCCCAAGTCCTTCATATCAAACTGTTTTGACAACCAAATCTTGATCGTTGTACATCATTACCAATGAGCAGAATGTCATCAACATAAAGAATAAAAAATACCACTACTTTACCCACAATCTTTTTGTACACACAATGTTCATCTTCGTTTTGATCGAAACCATAAGACTTTATCTTTTGATCAAAGCACATGTTCCAACTCCTAGATACTTGTTTTAGTCCATAAATTGATCTATCCAAACTTGCATACTTTATCCTCTTGACCCTTAACTATGAAACCATCTGATTGAGACATGTAAATCTCTTTTTCAAGATGCCCATTCAAGGATGCGGTCTTGACATCCATTTGCTAAATTTCATAATCGAAATGAGCTGCAATGGATAAGAAAGTTCGAATAGATTTCAACATAGCCACTAGCGAAAAGGTTTCTTCATAATCAATGTTTTCCTTTTGATTAAAACCCTTTGGTGCTTTGAAGGTTTCAACCTTCCCATCTACTCCTCTTTCTTTTGTATATCCACTTGCATCCAATAGGTTTAATATTTGCAGGTGGTTCTACAAGATTCCAGACTTTGTTAGAGTACATAGACTACATTTCTGACTTCATGGCCTTTTGTCAGGATTCTGAGTCAACGTCTTTAAGTTCCTCTTTGTAGTATCTGGGATCTGAGTCATGCTCATCAGGTATGGGCCCAGAGGCTTCCCCCAAAAGCATGTATCTGCCAGGTAACTTGGCTTCTTTCCCACTACGATGAAGTACCGATGCAATTAGAATTTTCTGTGGTAACTAAAGTAGTATCAGGTAAATTTGCATCTATACTATTATGACTTGGTGTCGGATTATCTGACAACTCATGCAAAATCAAGTCACTTTGTGAAATATGTTTCATCACAGTCTTCCTCTAAATAAACAACATGTGTTGAAACAAATACTTTCTGTTCACTAGGACTATAGAATAGTTCCTTTTGGATACCCAATGAATATACAAGTTTCTGATCTTGTTTTCAGCTTATTTGGTTGTTGCTTAGTTGTACTGCACATATGCGTATATGGGGTTGTACTGCACATATGCACATATGCAGTACAACCCAATATATGCAAATGTTGTATACTTGGTTGTCTCCCACTCCATCACTGAGTAGGTGTGCTATCAACAGCTTAAGATGGAACCAAGTTCAGAAGATAAATTGCTGTAGGTAGGACATATCCCCAAAAAGATATAGGTAATGTAGCGTAACTTATCATAGATCTAACCATATCAAGTAATGTTCTATTCCTCCTCTCAGCCACGCCATTCTGTTGGGGACAGCTAGGTGTAGATAACTGTGGTACAATCCCACACTGTGTAAGATAATCCCGAAACTTATTGGAGAGGTACTCTCCTCCTCGATTTGATCGAAAAATCTTCAAGTGTTTACCTAGTTGCTTTTCACTTTCTGTCTTAAACTCCTTGAATTTCTCAAAAGTTTCAGACTTGTGACGCATTAGGTATACATAGCCATATTTTGAGTAATCATCTGTGAAAGTCACAAAATACTCATAACCTTCCCTTGCACTTGTGCTCATTGGTTCGTATACATATGTGTGTACCAATTCTAAAGGTTCTTTGGCTCTATTTTCTTTTTCAGAATACGATATTCTAGTCATTTTTTCTTGCAAACAAGATTCACAAACTGGTATAGGCTCCTCTGTCAAGGGACCCAAAGATCCACTTTTCATCATTTTGTCAATCCAATCAGGGTTGAATGTCCTAGACGTAAGTGCGAAAAAGCCTTAGAATTACTAGAAGGTGTTTTTCTTTTATTTGATATTGTAATAGATAAGCCATTAGTTTCATTAATAGGCAGTTTGGAAGAAATAGTGTGAAGCAAATATAATTCACCTTTTATTATACCAGAACAAATAAACTTGCCATTCTTACGAACTATGGCTTTGTCCTCAAATAAAGTAAAATATCCATGTTTCTATAAGAATTTAACTGAAATTAAATTTCTCCTCAGATCTGGAATATGAAGAACATTATTCAAAATTAAAGATCTTTCATCACTAAACTGCAAATCAACTGATCCTAATGCTAATGCCTTAACTCGTTGTTGCGATTAGAGGTGGGCATCGGTTGATATCCGACCTAATATGGACCATCCACTACCGATCCAAAGAAGATTAATTTCTTAATTTTCTCATTCGCAACCAATCCGAGTCTTAATTGGATCGGTTTCCATCCAAGCCGATTAAGCTCGGTTTGGATTGAATTGGATGGTCGGTCTGGCGTGCTAATTTTCTCTTCCAACATCATTCACAATTTCTTTGAAATTTAAAAGATAAATTTCAATCAAACTTAAGAAACAACCTGCTATTTTTTGTTCAGAAATGAATTTAGAATGAAGATTCATAAAACTACAAGTTGCTAATGAATTTTATACTAATTGTTTGAGACGATGACGTTTAAATGGGTGAGATACACTGCTTTTCACACGCATACTTTTGTAATCTTAGTTTATTCTCATAAAAGAAACATCAATAATCATATCTAATTGAATTTTAGGTACAATAAAAAAGATTTATAAAATAATTTCTGTTTGACTTGATTAAAGTAATTGCTAAATGTTACATCAACTTCATGATTTTATTAAGCTGGGCCACACTGTAAATCAAGCATTTCTTAACAACATAACACAGGATTATGGAGAATCAAAATATAGGTAGAACAACTGCTTGGTTTGTACTAAAAAAATTAAATGAGACTGTTTGTATCTTCAAGAAAATGAGAAATGACTGTTTGTATATTCAAGAAATTAAAGGAGTACTAGATTTTTTATGGACTAATGCGTAGAGGTACGGTCGGTTCGGTTTCATCAGTTATTTAAAAGCCCCATCCACCATCTGAACCAGTCTAGTTTTTTTTGAAGGAAAAGGTGGAATCTGGCCACCCTGTTTCATTAATAAGAGCTTAACGAAACAAACCCAGAGTACTGGACCAAAGTACAAACTACAGACAGAAAATAAAACATACATGAAGCAACATGAAGCGTACAAACAACAAATCCCTCCAACAACCCTGGAGGGTGGGCCGACAACTAAGCTCGGTCCAGCAAAATTGTAAGTACGTCATTTTAGCTTCGTACAGTGCCTCCACGGCACATGCACACCCACCTGACACAAGTCTGACATGATTTTATCACCCGCCGATCATTGCCTTCACCTCGCTGGGGGACCCCATCTTTGGGCCCAAGTCCCGCAGATAGAATTCTGACACCACGGCACGTGCACAACGATCTCACCCTCCCACCATCTCCACTAACTCATCCTACAAATGCGCCAATCGCTCACACAACCGCTACCAAAGAGATAGCCGTGAAGAGGATACCTTCCCTTTCATACGATAGCGCTTTCTCAGGCGATTTCTCACCAACCAACTCTCGCTCACCCCACCAAACACCGCGTTCCAGGAGAGAGCCGTGGAGAAGATACCTTCACCTCTCTCACGCTCTAGCTCTCTCCGGCGATTTCTCACCACACAGACTTATCTCGACTCATACTCCCAATCCGAGGGAAGAGGCGACGCTGTCACGAGCCAGTGGCCTAAGCTGGAGGAAGCTCAATAGCCTGATAGTAGGCGCTGTGACAACTGCACTGGCGACATCGTAGGACACCTAAACGCGCACATCATGGAGGGACCCCATCTTCGGGCCCAAGCTCCACAATCGTGCAAAACAGCGTACTTCGGGGGGGGGGCATCTCACCATCGTTCCGATCACACTTGAACCCCAGATTCATGGCGTTCGCGACAACATGCGCGGGAGGATACTCTGGCACGACATAGTCGCTCCGCAACAGTTAAGACAAGCACCCTGAAAGTAGAGACAAGTGAGCGCACACCACGGAGGGACCCTAACTTCGGGCCCAAGATCCACAATCGTGCACAACATCATAACCCGCTCATCATAGCGACTCGCAGATAGAGAAGCACACCTGATTTCTTCTCACGCATTACCAACCTTCGCAAAAACCAAATTATAGCCGCAAATCGCCGTGATTGGCCTCGAGAGTGTGGACATGGTGGCAAGCGCGAAGAACATCCGGGCAAACATCTAGCAAAGCCAACCAATCCCAATCTACCCCAACCCTAATCAACTCACCCCCAAAAACCCCAACTCCAAAAGCAACCCAGATCTGGACGCAAAGTCACAGATCTGGTGCCTCTCACAGATCTGGACGCAAACTCACCCCCATTACTAATATTTTTTATTCACACTATAATCTCTCTCCATCATCTTCCCTCGGCTCAAACCCTAAATCCATCCACATCAATAAAAAAACCCCACCTCTTCCTTCCAAAACCCTGCATCCGTCGAAATTGATCGCAAACCGATCAACCACCAATGGCCGGCGGCGGGAACCGTAGCCACGACGCGCCGATCAAGATCGGAAGCACAAATGGGTTCGCGGATCTGAAGAGCTTGAAGAAGAAGTCGGATAAGGAATCTTCGAAGAAGGGATCGTCGAAGAGGAGCGATGTGAAGGAGGCGGCTCCGATGTTCTGGAACTCGAGGCCGTTGGTGAGCAAGTCGTGGGCGGATGCGGAGGACGAGGATGAGGAAGATTACTATATGTCGACGGTGCTGCACGCCTGGATGCGTCGCACGACGGCCCCTCGTCGCTGCCTGGATGCGTCGCACGTCGCACTCGTCGCACGCTGGCATCCTTGATCTGGAGGGCGGACACGAGAGCGCCAGAGCTCCATGGCGATGGGCGAGTAGGGTTCGCGCGAGGTCATCGGAGGAGGGAGGGGAGCGGATGCGGAGGGCGCAGTCGGGGAAGGAAGGGGGAATGGGACGGAGGTGAGTTGGTTGCGAACCCAGTCGAGGCGGGAGAGGGGGTGTAGAGAAGTGCGTTGCGGATCTGGGCAATGATCGACGACCGGGGAGGGGGCGGCGATATCCCGGCCGCCACTCCTTCCAAGCAGTCTCTAGATCTAGGGTTTTTGTTTTTTTGGGTTTTTTTGGGGAGCTTCTCTCTCTAGAAAATCTAGAGAGAAACTCTTTTGAGTCCTGAACCGGTCCAGCTGCCAGTTGGTTATTGAAGATCAAGAACCAGGCCAACCCAAACCCTCAATTGGTTTGGTTAAAAACCGGTTGGTTCGGGTTGGATTGGTTCTGATTGGTCAGTTCGAATAATAGTTGTCCACCCCTAGTTGCGATCCTAGATAAATGTCAATTTTGCCATCACTTAGTTCCCTTGTTGTCTTGAACCCCTGCATGGAATTACAAACATGGTTAGTGGCTCCTGAGTCAAAACACCAAGTAATCATAGACTTTTCCACAAAACATGTTTCAACAACCAGTGATTCAGGTATATCTGAGTTGGTATTTTTCTTTGCCAGATACTTCATGCAATTCCGTTTTCAATGCCCTTATGATACCGCAGTGGAAACATTTTTCCTTTGGTTTATTCTCCTGATTCACAAGCTTTGTTGGTTTTCTAGAACCAGATTTACCTTTAATTTTTTTTGCTTTGCTTCTTCTTTCCTATCTTACCTTTCGGTTTGATAGAAGAAGTTTCACCAATGAAAACACTACTTTTAGGTTTAACGATACCTTTAGCCGCAATCAACTTATTCATCAATTCGGAAAGGGACATATTCATTTTGCTCATATTGTAACTGAGTGTGAACTGATTGAATGAGTGTGGTAGCGTATGAATGATCTTGTCAACTTGGGTTTCCTTATTGATTATTGCACCAAGAATCCGAAGTTCATTATGGAACCCCATCATTTTCAAGACATGCTCACGGACAGGAGTACCCTCAGCCATCTCAGTACTCATTATCGCTTTCATCGCAACTTGCCTTGCGGCTCGCGATTGACTGACAAACATCTGTTTTAAGCTTGCTATTATATCTAAAACATGCGGCATTTCTTTGTGTTGGTGTTGGAGCACATTTGGTATGGACGTTAAAATGTAACATTTAGCCATGTCATCAGCCTTAACCCATGCTTCATGATAATCAAAATCTTCCTGGAAAGTTTTATCTGTGGGCTCATCAGGTTTCTTTTTTAGAAGTACAAATTTATAATTCTGAGAGGTAAGGACAATGTCAAGATTGCGTTTCCAGTCAACATAATTAGGTCCTTCTAACTTATTGTCTTTAATAATCATAAAGAGTGAGTTCATATCGGAAGACATCTGAAATAATTTAAAATAATATAAGAACTAGAGAAAAAATGGTTAAACAAAACTTTTTAAATTCTCATTCTAATCAATATGGCTTTTCTCAAACAATAAACTTAGAGAGAAAAAAATTCGGATGACTAGTCCTATGGTTACAAATTATCGTTGGAAAAATTTGCTACCACTAACTAGCAGGAAACCCATTAATTAACTTAGACATGATATGTCAAATTAATATCCGATTTCTTTGGCCTCCAATACTTAACGATAAACATTCGTTGGGGAGTTTACTATTATTTATTGGTCGAGTGTGCACCATTATTAAGAATCTAAAATTGATTGCATGAATTTAGTCTTCGATAGGAGAATCCCTTTTCATGCTACCAATTCATATTCTAACTTAAAGAAATTCACACTTATACTCATTGTTTTAAATATCCTCCGATACGGCCGAAATTTCGTTTCGGCTGGCTTGCCGATACGAAATCACATATTTTATACTTTATATCATTTTCGACCGAAATGTGTAGATTTCGCCTGAAATTGCCAAAATATCGCCCGAAATATTGCCGAATTTGGCGAAATATCAGCCAAAATAGACACAAATGTTATTGTGAATATATTAAAAAAAATTGTTTACTTTTTGCATATATGTCTTTCAATATAGGACCTTAAGCTAAGATAATGTGAGGATTTCGTTTCGTTATTGTTTGTATATATGCAAAGTCAAATAAGTTTATTAACTAATACATTTTTTTAATCAATATAAATTCAATTTAGTTATATACTTATATTACATTCTCTTCTATATTATTATTAAGTTATGTGAATATTTACAGTAATTGATTTATGTCATTAGTTATATTATACAGTATTTTATATGATAAATGACTTGTAGGACATAATATTTTATTTAGTAACCAAAAAAATATTTATTGAGTATCGAAAATGAATATCTGATATGATCACATTTTCCGGAGATCTCCTCTGATATCTCCGATCTGAGATGAAACACCCCTTGTCGAGACGAGTCCGAAATCCGAGATTTAAAACCATGCTTATACTCCATGTTAAGTACCATCCGTTAGGGAGCTTCACAAAGGAAGACGATGTATCATTTCAATGCTATTGTGAATAGATAATGGAAGGTTGTTGGTTTCATTAAGAACCCTCTCCCACTCGATATTTTTATATGAGAAAATTAAAGGACATATCTGTTTTAGCTCAATTAATATTCAATGCAATTTGAAACAGAAATAGCAACAAAAAAATGCATTCATCCCCCAACCAAACACATGGCCAAAACAATATTTAGATGTATGCCTGCAATAGAAAACCTAGAGATCTAGTTTTCATGCCCTCCTTACCTTTGTCTTTGCTCAGTCGATTTTTACAAAATTTAAATTACTTCAACATAAGGAGGTTTACATTAAATTACAATAAACTACCTCAACATAAGGAGGTTTACATCAATGAATAACAAAACTACCTCAACATAAGGAGGTTTACATCAGTGAACAACAAAATAAAAAATAACAAGTTCTAGCCATGGGGGGATTCTCACAAACATACACATACATCCACAGGCATTATAATAATGCAAGACAGCAGAAAACAAAATTGTACAATCCTGTAATTATAACTGTTTTTACCAATATCATTTAAGATCGCAAATTATCAAGTTAATACCAATAAGTAAAAAAAATTCTAACAATCATAAATAATTATTAGATCTAAACTTATATTAAAAAAATGAGATCTAGATTATTGGTATAGTTAATAATAAAAAAATCGAAAACAATTTAGATTAAAAAAATGAATCATAAATACAAAAAATCAGAAAGCTCGAAGCCCGAAGATAGCGACGGATGAATACATCCAAATTAAACAGTGATTTAATTCACATGATCTAATAATTTTAGCATTGAATCCATCTAAATTAGATTGATTAAAAAAAAAAACTAATAAGAATCAATATGATGATTGATTAAAATTAGATCAAAGTGGCTCTGATACCACTGTTGGGATTCGTTCTATCATATTTCCAAGATCACAATGATCTAATGTCTAATCTAATCTGAAATAAAATAATAAGAACAGAATTCAATAAATATTACCTTCAAGCTTTGATTTTTTGTTTCCTTTTCTCTTTCATTTCTAACTCTAGTTCTTCCTATTCTTTTCTTTTATATCCTGGTGGGAGGTACAAAAGAGTCCTCAAGGTTTTACACTTGTTTTCATATTTATAGAGGAGATGAAAGCCTAGGGTTAGGAACTTTAGGAAATCCTAGTTGGGATAAAATTACAATACTGTCTACTATGTATTTGCATTTTACTCCCCAACTAAAATCTAAATTATTACTAGACCCCTGTCACAATATAGTTTTACAAGGCACTCCTTTACCGATAATCACAAACCCACCATTGGAATTCGTGATATCACCTCCATGGGTCAATTTGTAACTTAAACCTTGTTTTCACATTTAACCTTTTATACAATTTGATAATAACTCTAAAAAAATTGTATATAATAAAATATTTTTTTTCTGTAAAGTATATCAATGGGATTTTACTGTCAGATTATAATCTTCGTTAAATGAACAAGGAATATATTCTCTTTTAGAGATGAGATTCCGTATTGCAAATACATATTTCCATATTTCTAATAAGACATATCCAATACATCGAGGTATTGGTCTAGAAGGCCTCACACTTTGATTTATCAAAATGCGCATTATTAAAAAAACGAGTTCACTATATGCTCAGGATTTAGAGTTCATGTTTATATTGCCTTCAATGATAACAATGCCTTGTGATTATTTACAAGTGTAATCATTCTTTGTTCCATCAATTCGTACAAAACGAACTAGCACAAGAAGTTCGAGTCTACCATCTCACTTGTTGTGCTACAGTCTGCCAAATAGATAGCCCAGTTCTATTATAGACTGTGAATATGTTCTTTGTGCATAGACTTAATTACTGTGCAACATGGACATTGTTGATGCACAATATCAATATTTGTGACTAAACCAAAAATTGCTCTATTAATAAAATGACAAATAAATAAATTTATTTCTGTCTAATCATATAACCCTACACTGGGGAGCTTGAGATTAAAAAGGAGTTGTGACAAGTTTGGTCGGCAGATGCTTTGTCCTGACATGGCTTGCACTGTCACCGAAGTGAAAATTTTCTTACTCTTTGTAGATTTTGTGCACTTGTGCTATATTTAAAGCATTCGCACCAATGCGCTAGCCTTTTAGTTTGTCATTTTTATTTTTTGGCAACCTAAAGAACTACCTTAACAAAAAAATAACTATAGGTTCTGCACCAATGGTTGCCAAATATATATAATAGTGTGTATATATAATAATAATAATAATAATAATAATTATTTAATAGAAATATATATATATATATATATATATATATATATATATATATATATATGGAGGAAAAAGAGAAAAAGTATGGCGACGTGGTATATGATATTGCCATTTTGTTTGCCAAATTTGACCCAAAAAAATGACCGTTGCCAAATTTGACAACCCAAATAAGAGGTTGGTGTGGAGGGTTTTTTTTCTTTTGGGTTGCCAAATATGAAATTGATCTAAATGAGATGTTTGTTCGGATGCTCTTACTAACTCTTCGATTCATTAAAAGTTAGAAGCTGTTTTAGGTATATATTAGCAGAACTAATTACTAATTCCATTCTACAGTAGTCGTTCGTCTGTCAAATGAATCATAAACGATGATTTAGATACAGAGCTATTTAGGTTGAGTTATTGTTGATTAGGTTGGATTGGAATTTGTTATGGGTAGCATCCAATTGGACCAGCTCGGAGATAGTGATATGTTATGGACGGATTCAAAACATAAAGCAGAAAACTCTTTTTAAAGTGTTGCACCCTGGATTGGTAATTTTTACCTAGTTTGGTCGAGTACATTGCCATGTCTTTGATCTTTTACAAATCCAGAATATACATTTTGGTAAATCTAAATTATACTCTTCCTTGGTTTTCATTGCAAATCGGTGCATCATTTTTTGCTAAAAAATTTTCTTCTAGTTTATGTTGACAATTTTTCTAATGACTTATTTTTCCAACTACCATGTAGGTGTCTCTCGTTGCCTAATCAATTTGCAGCTCCAATCTTCTTAACCGTGCTGGTGTCACTTATGATACGAGACTTTTTTTTTTTTTTTTTGAAAGACTTATTATTCTGAGACGTTCTAATCAGTATTTAGTTACTATATAGATGTCACTCATTGCTCAAAACTTGCTAATCAGCATGTAGGTGCTAAACCTTCAGGTAGCAATTTGTATTTTGAGCAAGCACGTTAAACCTTAATCGGTACTAGATGCTTTATCTTATATTGACTTGTTCTGTGATGCTACAGTTTTTGTCTGTGTTATCTGACTTGTCTCTTTCTTTGCGTGTATTACTAGTTGTTTATGTGTGATGTGATCTAAGCAAGCGATAATAATACATAAAATCCCTAAAACATTTGATCCTGATATTTTCAAAATTACGCCTACGCTGTCTCAATCCCTGAGGCCTATATTTTTTTTTTTTTTTGATGTAAACGGATAGAGTCCGAAGACTCCAGCCAGATCAAAAAATATATTAAAATAAAACGTATGTACAATATGATACAAACAAAAAGGGGACAGTTTTACAAGTCGTAAAACCGAAGTCGGAAAATACGCGCTACCGGGAGAAACAATAAAAATAAACAGCAGAAAACTGGGCACACAACACGGACGCTGGCGATCGTCACTGCAGAGCCGCATACGAGACCAGGGGGAAGCAAACCTCGACGAGGCAAGGGCGACAAAAACAGAAACCCCGGGCAAATGTCAAAAAGGGGTTTTCCTACGTCTGCGGGCAAGATGACGCCGGCTCTAATCTGAAGGCCAGGGGGGCCCAGGATAGCCTCAGGATCAAGCGATAAAACACCCACTAGAAACGAATGTTGCGTCGCTCGGAAGCCCAGGACGAAAATCCCACGAAAGAGACCGCTCCCGGCTGACCAACAGAGAGAAACGGAGCCTGAAGAAAGAAACTAGCGCCATGCTCGACTCAGCCCTGATGGAAGAAACGCAGAGAAACGAAACCGAACCTGGCACACACCACCTCAAGGAAACGAGAGAACAAACAGCCAAAAACCAAAACACCAATATACACCATAAGGGAGACCTTCCCAATAAACAGGGAAAGATCATCAATATCGGCCCCAGGAAACAAAGAAAACAACTCAGAAGCAAGACGATCACATAACCACCACAGCACCTAACAATAGCATTACAGATCGCAACGCAGAACACGAGCCAAACACTCATACTGACAAGCTTACAGTAACCGAGCAAGGGAGAATTGAAAGTGCTAAGCCAGAAAAGAAAAGAAAGCCAATGCACTAAACAGAGATAAAACATACAAAGCTTGCCCTCAATACAATCATGCAGAAAGAGCTAAAACAAAAGCAAAACAGTCCCTGCAATAAGGCCACTGGCCGCAACATAATATCGCCAAAAACTGATCCAACACAAAACGAAGAGAAAAGAACAGACCACAAAACACCGAATCCGTAGTCTGTGAAAAACGACCACACAAAACAGCGCACTAGCGCTCAGTACTGCATCAGAAGGCAGAAAGGATCAGCACCAAAATAGGCGAAAAGACCACACAAAACGAGGCCTATATTTTTTTTATGGACATGTATATCACGAGGCCTATATTTTTTTATGGACAAGTATATCTTTACCTTCTTTATAAGATGGTGGAATTGCTGACAGCAGCGCTGACGACCTATTACTCTACTTTGCAAAATTAGAACCAAAGTCCAACATCGAAACCCTTCTTATTAATATGGAGTAACAAATCAGACCCCTACATCAATTCTTAATCAATCCTGCAACTATTAATCATCAATTGACCTGATCTACTCTCCCGTTCTTCTCCCCTTTCTTCCATCTACCAATGGCTCTTCCTCTTTCCGGCCGAACTGCAATCGTCACAGGCTCATCCCGCGGCATAGGCCGTGCCATTGCCATCCATCTGGCCTCCCTGGGTGCCAACATAGTTGTCAACTACGCCAGCAGCTCCACTCAAGCTGCCCTCCTCGTATCCCAACTCAACTCCAACTCCTCCACCCTCCGTGCCATTTCAGTCCAAGCTGACATCGCAGATCCTTCAACTGCCAAACTCCTCTTTGACCAAGCCGAACAAGCCTTCAACTCGCCGGTGCACATCTTCGTCAACTCTGCAGCCATCCTGGACTCCAAATGCCCCACCATTTCATCCACTGCCCTGGAAGATTTCGACGCCATCTTTAGTGCCAATGTGCGAGGCGCGTTCCTTTGCTGTAAGGAAGCTTCTAATCGTATTGTTCGTGGGGGTGGTGGGCGAATTGTTATGTTATCGACGTCCTTGGTCAGGATGTTGTTGCCAAATATTGGAGTGTATACGGCAACAAAGGCGGCAGTGGAGACGCTGACGACGATACTGGCAAAGGAGCTGAAAGGGACGAGGATTACTGCCAATTGTGTGGCACCGGGGCCCATTAAAACAGAGATGTTTTTGACAGGGAGGAGCGAGGAAGATTTGAGGATGCAGGCGGAGATGAATCCGATGGGGAGGCTCGGTGAGCCGGAGGATGTGGCGCCGGTGGTAGGGTTTCTCTGTAAGGATGAAGGGGAGTGGGTTAACGGGCAAGTGATCCCAGTCAATGGTGGTATTTCTTGAAGGTTAATTTCTACTTTATGTCACTAAATACTGAATATGTCATTATGTTTTCATCTATATTTTCTACGTTTCTTGAGATTATGATCTTTTTGTAATATATATATATATATATATATTTATTTATTTATTTATTTATTTATCAAACAATCTGTTTTGTTGCCTAGGAAAGAGAGGGCACTGTATCTCTCTGACTTATCCAGTACCTCTTTCTTCTCACTCTTTTTGTAAAAATTAAAGAACTCAAGGTTGTAGCGCAAACTCGAAACCTCTTTCACCAATTTCAACCCTTCAGAGCATCTGTAGTCCTGGCTATTTAACCAAATTTTGAAAAATTTGGCTCTCAGCCATCTGTAGTCGTTGACTATTTAGTCATTTTTCGATCTTTTATAAACAGTACCCAATTATATGTGGTAGACGATTTGGCTAAATGGAAAAAATAGCCCAACGTTAGGTTATATTTCGTATGAAGATAAGACGAAGTATAATTTACCGTCTAAATTAAAAAAAAAAAAATTGAACCGACGCTTATAGGATAGACGCACTGTTGGGGTTTTCCCGTCACAGCTCGTGATGGCTTGAAGAAATGGATAACAGAGGAAAAAGAACGAATTATGATACCTTTGACGTATATGCTCCAACAAATCTCCTCAAAAACTGTTTTTTCCAATCATATCAAAGAGTCAGCTCCTTACATCATTCTTTCGATGTTCAAACTTCCACTATCACCAGTATTATTTACCTACGTTGAGGATTATTTAACTAGGATGATAGAGAGAGTTAGAAATGAGGGATTTATCTGTGGGATTGGGGAGCCTCAGGGTGATAGAGACCCAAACTGGGGCCTGTCGCAGGAGGACGAAGAGGAGGTGGTTCGAGACCGGAGCGGGTATTCACCATGGAATCTACAAGGAAGGAAGGAAGGAGAAAGCCAGATGAAGAAGATAGAAGAAAGCAAAATCTCTTCATTCATATAAATCACACCCTCCTACTCTGTCCCTATATAGAGCGATTAGAGACGGCGGTGGGACAGTACATCGACCATACGCGCGCTTACACGTGGTGGGTGGAGCGCGCGGATCTACAAAAGTAAAGAGCGCATCAAAGGCGCGTAAACATTACATTTAAAAACAAAAGGAAAAGAACAGAACACAAATAACAGACTCTACTGTTACTGGGGCCCTCCACTGAAGAACCCACCACTCAGCGATGGACACGTTCCGCGTGCACCACTTGTAACGGTCTCAAGTAGGGGTTTTATTACAAAAGATCCACTCCTTATGCAGAAGTCCTCCAAAGAAAGAAAATGTATCAAGGATTGAAACACAGCGGTTGGGGACTGATACGCAAACTCTGTCTTCAGTTTCCATTAGCGATGGGATCGCCATCATTCCTCCCTGCTTCAAAAGGAGCTTCCATGGCACTGCGAAAGCTAGGGAAGCGACGATGTATGTCCCAAAAATTTTCCCAAGTCGCCTCCTCTCTTTTTCCTCCTGTCCATTGAACCAGGATTTCAGACACCGCTACCCCTCGCTTGCCGATCATCCTCTTGTCTAAAATCTGCAGGGGTTGTAGCTCTTCGTCTACGAAATAAGCACGGTGAGATGGGGTGAGCTTGTCGGCATCGCTGAGGTGTGGCTTCAACAAGGAAACATGGAAGACGTTGTGGATTTTGGCGCTTGGTGGCAGTTGGAGCTTGTAAGCCACCTAACCAACCCTGCTTATGACTTGATATGGCCCATAGTATAGCGGAGAGAGCTTATGGATCCTTTTACCCCCTACAATACTTTGCCTATACGATTGTAGTTTCCAATACACAAACTCCCCCACTTTAAACTCCTTGGCTGCTCTCCTCTTGTCTGCCCCATGCTTCATCTTTTGCTGCGCTCTCTTTAAATTATCCTTGCACAGTTGCAGGGTGGTTTCCCTCTTTAATAGGCATTTTTCAACCTCTGAAGAGTTAGCGGTGTTGGGGATATAGGTGAGTAAGGTTGGGGGAGGTCTATCGTACACAATCTGATAAGGGGAGAGCTTTGTGGACTTGTGAGTGCTAGTATTGTACCAGTATTCCGCCCAAGGTAGCAGATTAACCCATCTTGAAGGCTTGTACGCACAAAAGCAACGCAGGTAAGTTTCTAAAATTCTGTTTACCACTTCGGACTGGCCATCAGTTTGGGGGTGAAACAAAGTACTGAGGCATAGCTGTGTGCCTTGTAAGGTGAAAATCTCTCTCTAGAAGGTGCTCGTGAAGATAGCATCTATGTCACTAACAATAATGTCCTGTACCCCATACAATTTCACAATATTTTGCGCAAAGACTCCTGCAATCTGTTTAGCGGTATAGGGATGAGTTATAGGAATGAAGTGAGCGTATTTGGAAAGCCTATCTGCCACCACCAACACTGTTGTCTTCCTCCAACTTTGAGGGAGCCCTTCGTTGAAATCCATACTCACATCTCTCCACACTTCTGATGGTATTGGGAGGGGTTGTAAGAGACCCGAAGGTGCTTGAGGGTTGTACTTACATTTCTGGCAGATATCACACTGTCTAATGTTGCTTTTCAACATGCTCTTCATCCCAGGCAGTACGCTACCTGCCTAAGTTTCGACAGTGTCTTTTCATATCCTGAATGACCCCCCTACAGAGAGTCGTGAGAGTTGCAATATTTGAGTGGTTAACTGAGAAGAGGGATTAATGAGGACTCTCCCTTTATAATAGTATAGACCATGCTGATAACTGTATCTAAAAGAGTCTCCCTTGCTGATCTTAGCTTGGATTTCAGTGTAGAAGGGATCTTGGAGCACTTCGTCCTTCAAAGAGAGGAGCCAGGTGGGTTGCACAATAGACAAGGTATGGAGATGGGGATCTTCAAACATCCTCGAGAGACAATCCGGCCCTTTATTCTCCCTTCCTCTTTGTATTCAACCTTGAACTAGTAGCCATGCAGCTTCCACAACCACGTATGTTGTGCCTCAGTGTCGAGTCTTTGCTCCAAGAGATGTTTTAAGGGTTTGTGGTCGGTCCTTATCAAGAATTCCCCACTAAGCAGATAGTGTCTCCATTTTTTCATGGCTAACAGAATTGTGAGCATCTCTTTCTCATAGGTAGACAAATGTCTGCTCCTCCCCTTCAACTCCTTACCGAGGTAGGCTATTGGATGGTGGTGCTGCATGAGGATGGCCCCAATGCCATTGCCTGCTGCGTCGCATTCCAAGGTAAATTGCTCGGTGAAGTTGGGTAGAGCTAACACAGGTGGTGAGGTGAGGGCTTCCTTAGGAGCCTCAAAGGCCTTTTGAGCTGTCTCCGACCAACAGAAGGCTCCCTTCTTGGTTAATGCCACAAGTGGAGCAGCTATGTTGGCAAATTTGTGAATAAATTTCCTATAGTATCCCGCAAGCCCCAAAAATCCTCGCAAAGATCGCAGTGTTCTGGGTTGCGGCCATTGTTGTATAGCTTCTATCTTGCTTGGATCAACCGAGACTCCTTTATTAGAGACAACATGGCCTAGGTAAGACACGGCATTCACTCCAAAGACACACTTGCTTCTTTTGGCATGGAGGGAGTGTTTTTCCAATAGCTGCAGAACCAACCTCAGGTGTTGCTCATGTTCCTTGGAAGACTTACTATATACCAATATATCATCGAAGAACACAAGAACAAACTTTCTCAAATAGGGTTTGAACACTTCGTTCATAAGGGATTGGACGGTCGAGGGAGCGTTGGTGAGCCCAAATGGCATCACCGTATACTCGTAGTGGCCTTCATGTGTTTTAAAAGCAGTTTTGTGTATATCTTCAGGCTTCATCCTGATCTGGTGATACCCACTGCGAAGATCAAGCTTGTTGAACACCTGGGATCCTTGCAACTCATCTAGCAACTCATCGATGACAGGTATAGGGAACTTGTACTTAATTGTAACCTTGTTTAAAGTTGCTAGTCTACACATAGGCGCCAAGTTCCATCAGGTTTCTTAACCATTACAACTGGAGAGGCATATGAACTAGTGCTAGGTCGAATGACTCCTGTCAGCAACATCTCTTTGATGAGCTTCTCAATCTCATTTTTCTGGTTCCATGGGTGCTTATAAGGCCTCAAATTGACCGGTTGGGAGTTGGGGAGTAGAGGAATTCCATGATCTTGGGATCTACTAGGAGGTAGTGTCTTTGGCTCATTGAATACGGGCATGTAGCTGTCTATGATGCAGGAGAATTAATCAGATGGAGGGGGTTTGTCTTCATCAGGAGTCTCCTCAGTGTCATGTACGGCAGTAACCTGAAGTAAGAGTCCTCTCTTCAAGTGCAGAAGGGTCTTGTGGACTGCCTTGGGCTCCAGGATCTCCAAGGCTCTGCTGCTCACACCCCTTAACACCTTTACTTCTCCTCCTTGCTCATATACCACTGCATAGGTTCTAAAGCTCAACCATATCCCTTCTAAACTGCGCATCCACTGAGCACCCAATATTAGCTGGTTGGTTCTCAAAGGAAAGACATAGAAGGTAGTTCTGATAGTTACTCCATGGCACATAAACTCAACTCCTTCATAAACCCCTTCACATTGGAGCTTATGGCCTCCTGCGATAACAACAGAGAACCTCTTAGTGTTATTCACAGGAATTTTAACTTTTCTCACAACTTGGGAATCTATGAAATTGTGAGTGGACCCAGTGTCGAGAAGGGCATACACCTCACAATTCAATACGTTCCCCAATAATCTGAAAGTCTATGGTGTCTCTATCCCCACAATTGCATTTAAAGATATGGTAGGAGGTGTTGTCTCTAGAAGCATTTGCTGCATACAATTGAGTCCACCTTCAGGTTGTGCTTCATGATCTTCCCCTTTCTCTTCAATAGCTATATTCATTCCCTCTTCCTCAGGGCTCAGCTTCCCATCTATTTGCATTAGAGATCTCCCTTTACACCTATGACCCTTAGACCACTTTTCATTACAACGGAAGCAGAAATTCTGAGCCCTTTTTTCAGCTAACATTTTATCAAAGGCAGTTTGCTTAAGCCCTTCAGGTGGTGTAGATCTCACTTTTCGAGGGTGGAGCAGGAGCAGAGTAAGAGGATCCTGGCTTGGAGTTGGTCCCTAAGAATTTGGCAGCCTTCCTTTGACACATCGCAACGGTCTCTCTCGCAATCGCCTCCCTATAAGCTGTCGTAACCGATAGAGGATGTTTCAATAGCACTTCCTATTGAATCTCTTCTCTCAACCCAGATACAAAGCAGTCGACTAAGACAGACATCTCCAAGGGCTTGCTGAGATGGCTATACTTAAGGAATTCCTTGTGGTACTCATGAACAGTACCAGTTTGTCGGAGCTTTAGGAGGGTCGCGGTGGGGTTATGTAGCTTTGTAGGACCAAATTGGAGAAGCATTTCCCTCTTCAACAAACCCCAGGAGATTTCTCCTCCATGTTGTCTTTTAAACCATCGCCACCACATCAAGGCATCTTCCCTTAAGAAATAGACACTAAAACTCACCTGATACTTCTCCTCTATTCTTTGGGTATCAAAGTGATGCTCTAGATGGAAGAACCAATTACTGATGTCTCCTGAACCATCGAACAAGGGGATTTCTAATTTAGTGTGTTTTGGGAAGATGGACTGGTACCAGTCACTCTTTTCCTCGCTTCGCCTCCATCTATGGTTGGGGTTCTGATTCAGCATGGGTAGGAGAGGCTCACTGTTGGGTTCCTGGATGAGAAGGTTTCCTTCGCGATTGCGGGGTTCTTGCTCAGTGAGGCAACACAGAAGGCTTCTGATGTCGTCGTTTTGCAATTGCAATCCCGTCAACTGGTGCTGCAGGGTTCCAATGGAGATCTCAAGACCTTCCACCCGCTGACCCAGGTTGGTTGCCTATTGAGGTTCAACGCCACTTAGGGCAGATCCTCTTGCCAACGTGCTTGGGGATCCGATTCCGGGTTTTTCCCCAGATTCAAGGATCGTTAAGCGCTCGACCGGGTTGCCAGTGTCTTCAAGCTCTGATACCATTGATAGAGACCCAAACTGGGGCCCTGTCACAGGAGGACGAGGAGGAGGTGGTTCGCGACCCGAGCGGGTATTCACCCTGGAATCTACAAGGAAGGAAGGAAGGAGAAAGCCAGAGGAAGAAGATAGAAGAAAGCAAAATATCTATTCATTCATATAAATCACACCCTCCTACTCTGTCCCTATATAGAGAGATCAGAGACGACGGTGCGACAGTACATCGACCATACGCGCGCTTACATGTGATGCGTGGAGCGCGCGGATCTACAAAAGTAAAGAGCGCGTCGAAGGCGCGTAAACATTACATTTAAAAACAAAAGGAAAAGAACAGAACACAAATAACAGACTCTACTGTTACTGGGGCCCTCCATTGAAGAACCCACCACTCAGCGATTTACACGTTCCACGTGCACCACTCGTAACGGTCTCAAGCGGGGGTTTTATTACAAAAGATCCACTCCTTATGCAGAAAAGTCCTCCAAAGAAAGAAAATGTATCAAGGACTGAAATGCAACGGTTGGGGACTGATATGCAAACCCTGTCTTCAGTTTCCATTAGCGATGGGATAGCCATCACAGGGACCGAGCTTTTTTGGATTCTTCAATATACAAATGACACCATTCTATTTAGAGCAGGCACAATGGAGGTGGCTATGACATTACAGTAGGTCCTTACATGTTTTGAGATGTGGCTGGGGCTTAAAATATAGTATTTAACTTAGTGGGGGGTACTTACAAGGAAATTGAACGGTGAGGCTAAGCGTGTTTCTCAGTGGGTAAGGCGTGCTACTATATTACAAATGACGATCTAAGTTGTTCTCTTTTATGCTGTAATTTTGTTTTGCTACTTACTCTCTCTATAATATTTATTGGGCTGATTTCATATTGCTTGGAGGATGTAAATCGATGTCTTTTACTGACTTGGGGTGAGTTAGGTCTCCATGGTTCTGAGACCTCCTACCTTCTTCATTTCATCATCTTCTTGTGAATGTATATACTGTTGTTGTTGCTGTAGCAATTTTAGTATTATGATTGTCTTGTTATCTTTATAATTTTGGTTAGCGCCTGGAGTTGGGCCTTCCTTTGGGCTGGCTTGTGTATTTGGACTTGTTAAATTAATTTTTGATTAATAAAATAAAATGGTCTTGCCATCATTTATAACTAAAAAAATAAAATAAAAATAGATAGTGTTAATTTGAAGAAGGAGACAGGCTTTTAGTCTTTGTAGACCTAGTAAAGAAAATAATTCACATCGCGCCTCTAATTTTTTTGAATGAAGACTTTGTTATTGTCATTGTTATAAAACTATTTGCACATGGAAACCCATGTGATATGGGAATATGGGAAACTGCGAGTAGGAGCCCAAGTCCCAACAGATCCCCCCCCCCCCCCCCCCCCCCCCTTCTCAAACTAAGCCACTTTTTGAAACATATTTTCAAAACTAAGATACTTTCCAAACTATTTTCCTTAGTAAACCAATTCTCGCCACGTCAACTGCGGTTACAACTATTTTGAAGCAACAATTCCCTATTGGATGTTATCAAAAAAAAAAAAAAAAAAAAAACAAAAAACAATTCCCTATTGCGCCCCCCTTCTTTGTTTTTTTAGACTGCCGCAGTTTTCAATTACGGCAACAATACAAATTGAAAATACTTGAGACACAGAGAGCAAAATTGGTGAAAACTTGGAGAATAAATCTAAGTGTTTTTTATGCTCTTTAAAAGATTTTTTTTCATCATAATATTTGACCATAGAGCAAGAGTTCTCTGGAAAAAAATCTTTTGAAGAGTGGCCGCAATTTCAAACTGCAGCCTCTCTATATGTAAGATGCAATTCTCAACTGCGGCCTACACTATACTATTAAATTTGCATTGTTGCCGCAGTTAGAAATAGTTCAAAACTTTTGAGACAGAAACTTGTTACTCACTAGAAAAGTTACATAAATGAGATGCCGCAGTTCCCATATGTTGCCGTGAAGCAACCAACCGTATAGTGAAAGGTGGACGTGGGAGAATTATCATGATAACCACCTCTCTTTAGTCACGGCATTGATGCCAACCTATGGGGCTTACACTGCTTCAAAGGTAGCAGAGGAGGCAATGACAAGCATACAGGCGAAAGAACTGAACGGCACAAAGATTACAGCAAATTGCGAGCTCCTGGGGCGATTGCAGCTGACTTGCTTTATGAAGGTATGACCAAGGAGATGATTGAGGGTTTAGAAGATGCAACTCTGATGAGGAGGATCGGGGAGACTAAGGATGTGGCTCTGGTTGTCGGGTTTCTTTGTACCGATGAAGGTGAGTGGATTAACGGGCAGGTTGTTCAGGTTAATGGTGGTTTTGTTTGAAGAATAATAACTGTTGCCGCTAAATTCGGTGTGGGGGCAAACAGATGAATTTGTGAGTTCGTAGAAAACCTGAATAGCAAACACCTAACCTGTTCCGCCGGAGCTTGACCGTTGACTCCCGCCGTTCACCTGCAAGGAAGTGCGAGACACCGGGGTTGATCCCGGCGACGCACCCTCCGACGCTCAAGTCAGTAACCAGAAATGATTATGAAAGAGCGTTTAACTAGAGAAAGATTGATTACCTCTTAATGGAGATGGGTGAGGGGTATTTATAGGCGTCTTAGGGACTGGTTTTAGGAATGTAATCCCCGTGATTAGATAAGGAATATTCCCCGTAATCAGATAAGGCATGTAATCTGATAAGGTATATCCCCTATAATCAGTTAAGGAATTTAATCCCTACTCCCCAGTGAAAAGATAGCTGTGAATCATGGCCGTTGATTTAGATCTAATCAGGGACCTTGATTGTATCTTGTCGGATCGGGTTGGTAGCGGGTTGAAACTCGTACCCAGCTGATGTGGATCCGTTTGCGGGTTATTGGATCTGTGAGAAGGAGACCCAGTACCCGCTTCGGACCCATTTGCATGTGAAATTACCGTTTTGCCCCTGAGCTTTAAGATTCGAGTCCGATGTGAACGGTCCCGATTTAATCCTATTTTTTAGCCATATCACGAGCCCCCCACTCCTAAAGACTGAGTGTAATCAGCCTTTGAGGAGTAGTTTAACTGTTCTAATGGCGTACGGGATTTTATCGGTGTTCTTAAGGGAGTTTGGAATCTTGCTCGGGGTGTAACAGTGTTATTATGGGCTTGTAAAATGCCCAAAAATATTCTCAGAATTTTCTGGATTTTTGGTGATTTTTCCAGATTTTTCTGAATTTTTCCTCATTTTTTTGAATTTTTTATTCATTTTCCGAATTAAATAATTAATTATCTAAAATATTAATTAATTATTCTAATTTAATAATTATTTTTTCAGAATTTAAAAATAATTTTTTCTGAATTAATAATTATTTTTAGAATTTTTAATTAATTTTTTCGATTTTTAAATATTTTTTTCGGATTTTTTAAATAAAAAAAACAATTAAATAAATAAATAAATAATTTAAATATTACCTGGACACGTGGCAGATTTCTGGCCGTCCATCATGACCAGATGAGCACGCATCGTGAGGCAGATCGCGATCTGGACACGTGGCGCGTTTCTGGCCGTCCATCATGATCAGATCAGCGCGCATCGTGAGGCAGATCACGATCGGGACACGTGGCGCGTTCCTGAGCGTCGATCGTGTCGCGACACGAATTTTGGAACGATCGGACGGATCGTGTGGCCCGGGCTCTTTTTTTCTCCAAATACGAGTTCGGCACTTCGGCACTTCGGATGAATTGGTTCGGATCACTGAGATGATGCCACGTGGCTTTTTTTTTTTTTTTTTTTTTTTTTTTTTTTTTTCTTCTTCTTCTTCTCTTCCGCGCTGCTGCTTCTCTTCTTCTTCTTTCTTTCTCCGCTGCTTCTCTTCTTTCTTCTCCTTCGCGTCTCTTCGCTTCTTGTTCGTCATCGCGAGCTCGACAGTGGGAGGCTCGATTTCGATCGGCGAGGAACTCGCGAGTTCGGCGAGCGAGGCGAGGGGCTCGGCGCGTCGGAGTGAATCTCGTCGAGACTTCGACGAGGAAGAGGCACGGCGAGGAGCTTCGGCGAATCAGCTCGTCGCGCGGAGTGGAGTTCGGCGCTTCGACGACGGAGGCAGCTCGGGAAGGGGATGGGCCGAGCTGGCGCTGGGGGAGTGGAGCTCTCCCGAAGGTGGCGAAGCTAGAAGGTTTGGCTCGGAGCTTGGAGCTTCGGTTCGGCATGGAGCTCGGAGCTTCGACGGCGGTATTGGAGCCCGGCACGAACGAAACTCGCGAAGGTAGTGCTCGGAGCTTGGGGCTTCGGTTCGGCATGGGGCTCGGCAGCGGAGCTCGGAGCTTGGTGATGGGTCGTTCGGTTCGCCACCATTGGAGCTCGGAGGTGAGCTCGGCAGCGGGGTGGAGCTCCCGAAAATTCGGTGTGGGGGCAACCCCCGCTTCCGCCGTTCGAAATTCCGCCGGAGCTTGACCGTTGACTCCCGCCGTTCACCTGCAAGGAAGTGCGAGACACCGGGGTTGATCCCGGCGACGCACCCTCCGACGCTCAAGTCAGTAACCAGAAATGATTATGAAAGAGCGTTTAACTAGAGAAAGATTGATTACCTGTTAATGGAGGTGGGTGGGGGGTATTTATAGGCGTCTTAGAGAACAAGTTAGGGATGTAATCCGCGTAGTCTGATATAGAATAATCTCCTTGTAAACAGATTGGGAAAGTAATCTGATAAGGTATATTCTGGTAATCAGATAAGGAATTTTAATCCCTAAATCCCAGTGTAAAGATTGACGTGAATCATGGCCGTTGATTTAGATCTAATCAGGGGCCTTGATTGTGTCTTGCCGGATCGAGTTGGTAGCGGGTTGAAACCCGTGCCCAGCTGAGGTGGATCCGTTTGCGGGTTATTGGATCTGTGAGAAGGAGACCCAGTACCCGCTTCGGACCCGTTTGCATGCGAAATTACCATCTCGCCCCTGAGCTGTAGGATTCGTGCCCCTTTTGGACGGTCTCGATTGAACCCCTGGTTTTGGCCACATCACGAGCCCCCCACTCCTAAAGGCTGAGGGTGGTCAGTCTTTGAGGAGTAGTTTGACTAACTCAGTGGTCGGTGGAACTGTATCGCAGTCCGAATGGGTGATTTTTGAATCCTGGAGCGCGGGGGTAGGCTAGTTCCTCCTTCTTTGATGCTCCGAAGCTGTGTCGAGTTTTTATCTATTTTTCCGGATGATTTATTTAATTTTGCGATGTGTTGGCTAATTGTTCGGGGGCTTTAACCGCATATTCTAGGTAATAATTGCTCGTTCGGTGGCTTAGAAATACTCCCCGAATTTTTAATTATTTCCTGGAATTTTTAGCTAATTTTCCCGAATTTTTAGCGATTTTTCGCAATTTTTTAAATAAATAAACCGATTTAAATAAATAAAAATCAATTTTTAATACCTATTTATGGCGTGGCGTCATCTGGGCCTTCGATCAAGACGGAGCGCGAGTTTCGGAACGATCAGACGCCTCCTGCTCCTCGGAAGGATTTTTCCCAAAAACGAGGGTCGGCACTCCGTCACCCCGGCCCGGATGCGTTGCGCCGCGGCTTGAGGGGTCGGCGACTTGGTTCGAATGGTCGGTACCTCGGTTCGGATCATCCGAGGTACGTGGCATCATCTAGGCCGTCCATCTTTGGCGGGGATCCCCATAGAACGCTATCTTGTCGTTTTGTGGACGTGGCAAGATCTGGGACGTCCATCATGACGAGCGCGCTTTCCTAGGAGATCCAACGGCTCCTGAAGGTCGGAAGGATTTTTTCCCAAAAACGAGGGTCGGTACCCCAGCACCACGGCCCGGATGCGTAGCGCCGAGGCTAGGGGGGTCGGCGACCCGGTTGGAAGGGTCGGTGCCTCGGTTCGGAGCATCCGAGGTACGTGGCATCATCTAGGCCGTCCATCTTTGGCGTGGATCCCCATAAAACGCTATCTTGTCGTTTTGTGGACGTGGCAAGATCTGGGTCGTCCATCATGACGAGCGCGCTTTCCTACGAGATCCAACGGCTCCTGAGGGTCGGAAGGATTTTTTCCCAAAAACGAGGGTCGGTACCCCAGCACCACGGCCCGGATGCGTAGCGCCGAGGCTAGGGGGGTCGGCGACCCGGTTGGAAGGGTCGGTGCCTCGGTTCGGAGCATCCGAGGTACGTGGCATCATCTAGGCCGTCCATCTTTGGCGTGGATCCCCATAAAACGCTATCTTGTCGTTTTGTGGACGTGGCAAGATCTGGGTCGTCCATCATGACGAGCGCGCTTTCCTACGAGATCCAACGGCTCCTGAGGGTCGGAAGGATTTTTTCCCAAAAACGAGGGTCGGTACCCCAGCACCACGGCCCGGATGCGTAGCGCCGAGGCTAGGGGGGTCGGCGACCCGGTTGGAAGGGTCGGTGCCTCGGTTCGGAGCATCCGAGGTACGTGGCATCATCCAGGCCGTCCATCTTCGGCGTGGATCCCCATAAAACGCTATCTTGTCGTTTTGTGGACGTGGCAAGATCTGGGCCGTTTATCTTGGCACGCATCACGAGGATGGGGTTCAGATCACGAGAAAACGCTATCTTGTCGTTTTGTGGGCGTGGCGGAATCTGAACCGTTCATCAGATTCTGACGCGAATTTTGGAGAGATCCGACGGTGATTTTGATTCGGGAGGATTTTTTGCCAAAAACGAGGGTCGGTATCTCGTCACCTCGGTCTGCATACCTCGCGCTGTTTGCCGGGCGCGGAGTTGCGTATTTTTGGGCAAACTCGGTGGTTCGGTCACTGAGCATTTCGTTCGATAGCTCGGCTCGTTGGACTGGTGGCCGAGTCGCAACTTGTGCTTTTTGGGGAGTTCCGCCATCCCTCTCATACCGCCGCCTCTTTCTTGCAGGGCGTTTGGGATTCTTAGTGGGCCTTTGGGATTCCCAAGGAGGCCCGTTTATCAGTTGAGGTTATAAGTTACCATTCCTTCACCCCTGAGCTCATTTCTCACTTTTCACTCTACGAATTTACTTTTGTTCTCTAAGTCTTCTGCTAGCGGCGCTCTTGTTCCACGGTGCTGTCGTTAGCTGTCGCGTGGGCCAGGCGATTTCCGGCAAGCATTCTCCGACCGTGAACGTCACTTCAAAGGTTAGTTTGTCTTTGCCTTAGCTTTTTCAAGAGATGTCAAGGGTTAGCTCGGGTAGTGGTGCCTCGTCCTCGGGCGGTGATGTCGCCGGGGAGAGGAGTAGGGCGGAAGCTCGCAGGAAGGGGAAGCAGATGGCCGAACCGCTGGCTGCCGAGTCGAGGATCGGGAAGAAGAGGAGGACGGGGGAGACCCCGCCCCCCATAGTGGGGGTGATTGTGGAGAACCCGAAACGAGCTCCCGAGATAGGACAATATCCTTCCGTCCTGTCCGGGCATTCGGGAGTCAGGCAGTACGAGGGTGATCTTCTGGAGAAAGCGGTCTACGGAAAGTCGAAGATCGTCGAGGAGCCTAGTCCGTTCCATCCCTCCGAAGCCGACGAGCTCACTTCGTCGTTGACTGAGAAGGATCTTCTTCGGATCAGGAAGGCCTTCGCTATCCCGTCGGAGTACAAGCTGATGGTCGCTGGCCCCGGGGTGCGAGCAAACACTAAGTTGCCTTCGTCGGACATGTGCATGTTTGACGTCGACTCCTTGAACGCGGGACTGCGTTTTCCGCTGCACCCTTTCATACTTCAGATCCTCGGTTGGTATTGTCTCGCCCCTACTCAGTTTAGTCCAAACACTTGGCGTCATGTGAACGCATTCTTGCTTCAGTGCCACCGAGCCGAGGTAGCGCCGGATCTGTCAGTTTTCCGGGGCCTCTATCGGATAAACAGGCAACACCAGACGGAGTACCGGTACTATTTGGGGCCGAGGAGAGGTGTTAAGATTGTAGAGAATCCCGACTCTCTTAAGGGTTGGAGGGAGAAGTATTTTATCGTAAGGGGTGAAGCGATTTGGCACATTCCGTCCCGGTGGAAGGTGGAAGTGCCGAAATTTGCGCGGAGCGACCTCGCACTATCTGAGGCCGAGGAGGAGGTAGCGAGGAGGATCACGGCCCTTCCGGTACTGAGTTGGAGGGAGTTGACCGAAGAGGTGTTGTTCGGGTCCGGACTAAGCCCCATCGACCCGAGTACGCTCTTGACATCTCATTCATTTTTTTTCTAAGTCTTCAATTCGTCTGTCTTGATTCGGTTTTCTCCCCCCCTTTTTTTTTGTTGATGCAGAGTCGATGAAGATTGACTTTAAAGCCATGATGGCCGATAGGTCCAAGCTGACCGGGACCAAAAAGAGGAAGAGGGCGGCCGAGGGTGCGTCTTCGGGTGCTCAGCCCGCGGTCGCCACTAACGTTGCTCCGCCTCCCCCGGCTACCGAGGCGCCTTCGCAGGTAGTGGTGGTGGAGGGGACCTCGGCCCCTGTCGCCCCGTCTGTGAACGAGGGTGTCTTTGATGTCAATGCGGCGCTGGCGCTCGAGTTTCCCCCATTGACTCAGGATGCCGAGGAAATCCTGACCGAGCAGCACAAGCAGTTGTTTGTGCCGAACTGGCTGGTGAGGAATCATGATGGTTTCCTCGGCAACTCGCAGATGTCAATGCAGGTCGTCAAACACTTGGCGACCCCGAAGGATAAGGCCGCGCTGAATGCGGGGAGGGTCGGCGACGACACTTACGAAGTCGCCCGGGGACTTGTTTCGGTAAGTGTTCGCAAATTTCTTCAAGTTTGTTACTCGGCGCGTACTTCGTACTTATCGTTGTCTTCGTAGGCCACCGTTCACTTCGGCCATCTCATGGAGGCGTTCGCCGCACAGGAGAAGGAGCTGAAGTCCGCCAGCGAGAAAGATAGGCTGGCGAAGGTCCGGGCGGTCAAGGATCTCGAGGCCGAGCAGAGGCGGGCCGAGGCTCTGGACGTTCGGGTGGCCGACCTTACTGCCGACCTGAAGAAAGCGAAGGAGGGCCTCGAAGCGGAGTCCGCCAAAGCCGCCAAGGCCGCTCAAGAACTCGCTGCGGCATTGAAGTCCTTGGCCGACGAGAAGGCGGAGAGGGAAGCGCAGGCCGCGAGGATCAGGGCGGAGGTTGAAGCCGAGATTGAGGCAGAGGCGAAGAAACATATGGCTGAGAACATGGAGCGATCCTACCAGACGGCCCTGGACCACGTCCAGGCTCGCGTCCCCGGCTTCGAGCGAGTCGGCTATCGACTGTGGCCCGGGTCGCTCGTGGACGACGAGGAGGGGGATGACGAGGACGAGGTCGAAGGCGAAGACGGAGGGGGAGAGGATGACCCGGCTAAGGGAGAGATCGAGGGGCCGCCCGTCGATGCGTCCGGGGTGGGAGCGGAGACGCAGGTGGACCCTTGATTCTTTCGTTAATCTTTTTGTAGTTTCTGTTCTGCTTTTTCTTCCGAGCTTTGTAACGCCTTTTGCGGACTGGCCACCGCTTTTTGATAAATGAAAAAACGTTTTGTCTTTGAAATTGTCTAAGTGTTTGGTTCGGTCGTAGGATAGGCCCCCGTCACTACGATGGCTCGGCGACAAGTAGAGCTGTTCCACCTATCTCTCGTGAAACGCCTTGAGGGCGAGATCGACCTGACGAGGAGGATGCTGTACAATATGGAGATGAAGAACGGGGATCTGTTGGCTGAAGTGTGCCACTTGCGGATAGCCGAAGCCGAGCTATTTGCTAAGGAAGAAGAATTGGCTTCTGTTTTGGCCGAACGAGATGAGCTCGTGAAGAAGGTCGAGCATTTGCAAAGGGTGACAGTCGACAAGAGTATCGAGGTGACCCATCTGCGTCGTATCATATCTGACAGCGCCGAATACCCTGGATCGGCGAAGCTTCCTCGGTTCAAAATTGTCGTGAGGGACGAGGCGCTGAAGGACCGGATCGTCGAATTGGAGGAGGAGGTCGCTCGGCTCAAGCCTCAGCCGGTGAGGGCCAACGTCCGGAGCACCTCGTGTACCCGCGAAGAGATCGAGCGAGGTATCACGTTCTACCAAGCGGCGACCCGGACTCCTATCATCGGGGCGTCAGCCGCCGACGCACAAAGCGGTGTGGCGGTGTCTTCAAGTGGTGCTTCGGTTGGGGCGACCGTGAGGCTCAGCGGCGAAGGGGCGTCCCGGTTCGTCGGCCTGGAGACGAGCTCGGAGGCCAAGAAGCGCCGACCCAAAGTGTCGTTGAACCGGAGTGTCCCCCTTCCTCGGAGGAAATGAGCGGGTCATGCCTTCTAATATTTCTGTTGAACTCGCTGTAGTAATCTTTTTGTAAAACTCGTCCAAGTCATTAATAAAATTGGGGTTGATTTATCCGAAGTGTCTTCTATTGGCTATTCGTCGAGTCTTTTGTCGCAACTCTGATCCTGTCGCTCGGCTATTGACGCCGCGCGACGTGGGGTGTCCACAACCGTTGGATGGTGGCACGAATCCAGAGGCAGGCACAAGTCCCAAGAAAACGTTATCTTGTCGTTTTGTGGGCACGTGGCACAACTGGATCCACTCATCGCGCTCTGGCACACAATTTGAGAGGATCTAACGGCGAGTTGACCTCGGGATGATATTTTGCCAAAAACGAGGGTCGGTACCTCGTTAGTTCGGCGCAATTGATGGCCGAAACTAATTCTCCAACAATGTGTTGTTCTGACTCTGCCGTTCGGCTCTTGGTGCCGATCAACGTGGGGTGTCCATAACCGTTGGATGGTGGCACGAATCTAGAGGTAGGCACAAGTACCAAGAAAACGTTATCTTGTCGTTTTGTGGGCACGTGGCACTACTGGATCCACTCATCACGCTCTGGAACACAATTTGAGAGGATCTAACGGCGAGTTGACCTCGGGGTGATTTTTTTCCCAAAACGAGGGTCGGTACCTCGTCAGCTCGGCTCAGTTTACGGTCGGGACGGGTTCCGGACCGTTTAAGGACGAGTCGGAGAGATAGAGTCGAGCCATAGGAAAGATCCGGTTGTTAGATTAGTTTAAGGGATGCAGGAGCAGTTTCGAATGGCGAGCTACTTCTAGTCCGCTTAGGAGCGGATTTGCGAAGCAAAATCGAGCCAAGTGTTGGACTCCGATCCATTCAACGGCTGCAGGAGCAATTTCGAACGGCGATCTGCCCCCGGCCCGTCTGAAGACGGGCCGAGTAGGAAGAGTCGAGCCGAGTGCTGGACTCCGAACCATTGTGTGATAAGTTTAAGAGATGCAGGAGCAGTTTCGAATGGCGAGCTACTTCTAGTCCGCTTAGGAGCGGATTTGCGAAGCAAAATCGAGCCAAGTGTTGGACTCCGATCCATTCAACGGCTGCGGGAGCAATTTCGAACGGCGATCTGCCCCCGGCCCGTCTGAAGACGGGCCGAGCGGGAAGAGTCGAGCCGAGTGCTGGACTCCGAACCATTGTGTGATAAGTTTAAGAGATGCAGGAGCAGTTTCGAATGGCGAGCTACTTCTAGTCCGCTTAGGAGCGGATTTGCGAAGCAAAATCGAGCCAAGTGTTGGACTCCGATCCATTCAACGGCTGCAGGAGCAATTTCGAACGGCGATCTGCCCCCGGCCCGTCTGAAGACGGGCCGAGCGGGAAGAGTCGAGCCGAGTGCTGGACTCCGAACCATTGTGTGAAAAGTTTAAGAGATGCAGGAGCAGTTTCGAATGGCGAGCTACTTCTAGTCCGCTTAGGAGCGGATTTGCGAAGCAAAATCGAGCCAAGTGTTGGACTCCGATCCATTCAACGGCTGCAGGAGCAATTTCGAACGGCGATCTGCCCCCGGCCCGTCTGAAGACGGGCCGAGTAGGAAGAGTCGAGCCGAGTGCTGGACTCCGAACCATTGTGTGAAAAGGGAATTAGAGGCGGAGGTACGCGATAATGTAAAGAAAAACTTTATTTATTTATTAATATCTAATGGTCGGCTGCTTCTAAAGTTGCTAGCCGTTTATTACAATGAAAAAGAACAAAGGAAAAATTACTAGTAGCAGGAGTGGCGGCCCGACATCTCGAGTTACTTAGATAGGCGGGGTTGCCTTCTCTAGGTATTTCAGAAGATGGTCGGCGTTCCAAGTCCTGGGAATTTCTCTACCCTCAAGGTCTTCTAGCTTGTACGCACCGGGTCGGATCACTTTGGATACTTTGTACGGTCCCTCCCAATTTGGGGCCAATTTGCTCTTCTGTCCGGGGAACGAAATGGCCAGCTTTCGGAGGACCAGGTCCCCCTCTTTCAAGTCGGTTGGGCGGACCCGTTTGTTGTAGGCGAGTTCGATTCTTCTTCGGTAACTTTGCTGCCGTATGGCTGCTCTTTCCCGAATCTCGTCTATCAAATCTAGGCTCGTTCTGAGCCCCCCGGCATTCTGTTCTTCTTCGAAGGCAATCAGGCGAGGAGAGGGTATTCCAACTTCTAGTGGGATGAGGGCCTCGGACCCATAGGTGAGATTGAACGGACTCTCGCCTGTCGGGGTCCGCTTCGTGGTTCGGTAATTCCACAACACATTGGGCAGCTGATCGACCCACAATCCCTTGGAGCACTTGTCGAGTCTCTTCTTGATGCCGGAGAGGATCTGTCGGTTGGCATTCTCGGCTTGGCCATTTGACTGGGGATGAGAGACTGAGGAGAAGCGGTGCTGTATAGCTAGGTCTTGACATAAGGCTCGGAAGGCAGCTCCAGCGAACTGCGTACCGTTATCTGTAACTACGACTCGGGGGACACCGAAACGGCAGATTACATTTTTCCAGAAGAATTGAACGACTCTATGTTCGGTAATTGTAGCCAAGGGCTCGGCCTCTACCCATTTTGAGAAATAGTCGACTGCCACGACTAGGAACTTTAATTGCCCGGGGGCCGGTGGAAATGGCCCAAGTAAGTCCATCCCCCACATTGCAAAGGGGATCGGGCTTGATAGGGAGGAGAGTGGTGCTTGTGGAAGGCGTCGGATGTCGGAATACTTCTGGCAGGATGCGCATTGCCGAACGTGTTGTTCGGCGTCCCGCAGGAGAGTGGGCCAGTAATACCCGTAGTTTAACACTTTGCGCGCCAAGGCTCTGGAGCCGGAGTGGGCTCCGCCGATGCCCTCATGGAGCTCTTGCAGGGCGTAGTCGGCTTGTCTGGGGGAGAGGCATCTAAGGTAGGGTCGACCATCCACCTGGGTGAAGGAGCGCTTATACAGAACGTCTTCGACTAGTAGGTAACGCTCGGCTCGGGTCCTTATCTTTCGGGCTTCCTTCGGATCCCTTGGGAGTAGTCCGTCTCTTAAAAACTCGATGAGGGGCTTCATCCAATTATCTTCGGGGGGAAGTGGCAGTGTTTCGACGGAGTTGACAACCTCGTCCTCTATGCTTGGCTTGAGGAGGACTTCTATCAGAACAGTTTGTTCGAGGCCTTGCAGGGATGAGGAAGCTAATTTGGACAGGGCGTCGGCCTGGGCATTTTCCTCTCTGGGGATTCTTCGGATGAGGGCCTCGTCGAAGAGCGCCATGAGGCTCTTCACTTTGGCCAAGTACTTTACCATTCTGTCATCGCGGGCTTCATATTCGCCGAGGACCTGGTTGACGACCAACTGAGAGTCGCTGAAGATCTGCAGGCGCCGCGCTCCTGCGTTTCGGGCCATCCCGAGGCCGGCTATGAGTGCCTCGTATTCGGCTTCGTTATTCGAGGCTTTAAAGTTTATCTGGAGGGAATATTGAAGGACAAAGTCGTCTGGGCCCGCCAAGATGACCCCAGCCCCGCTCCCCTCGTTGCAAGAGGATCCATCGACATATACAGACCAGATAGGCGGTCCCTTCGTCGTTTGCTCGGAGTCGGGGATAGTCGTTTCAACTATGAATTCGGCCAGCGCCTGCGCCTTGATTGCGGTCCGAGGCTGATAAGTAATATCATGTTGGCTCAGCTCGATCGACCACTTCATGAGGCGGCCGGAAGTCTCGGGCTTGTGAAGGATCTGTTTCAACGGCTGGTCGGTAAGAACGACCACCGAATGAGACTGGAAGTATGGCCGAAGCTTTCTTGCAGCCATTATCAGGGCGTAGGCTATTTTCTCAATTTTCGGGTACCGGAGCTCGGCGTCCCGGAGCACTTTGCTGACGTAGTAAATGGGCTTTTGAGTTCTTTCTTCTTCCCTGACTAAGACCGCACTTAGTGTCTGTTCCGAGGCTGCCAAGTAGAGGTAGAGGGGCTCGCCCGGTATGGGTTTGCTGAGCAGGGGCGGATTGACGAGGTAAGCTTTAAGCTGGTCGAAGGAATCTTGTTGTGGCTGCCCCCACTCGAACCCCTTAGTCCCCCTCAGGGCTTTGAAGAACGGGAGGCATTTCTCCCCGGACTTCGACAGAAAGCGCCCAATGGCGGCTAAACGACCCGTCAGTTTCTGAACTTCTTTGACGTTTCTAGGCGGGGCCATGTCCAGTATGGCCCTGATCTTCTCCGGATTTGCCTCTATTCCTCGTTGGCTGACCATAAAGCCGAGGAACTTGCCTGATGAGACGCCGAACGCACACTTGTTCGGGTTGAGTCTCATATTGTGCTTTCTCAAAACATCGAACGCTTCTTGGAGGTCGGCCTCATGATCAACGCCTCGGATGCTTTTCACAAGCATGTCGTCCACGTAGACTTCCATGTTCCGACCAATCTGGGCCCGGAAAACCTTGTTGACGAGACGTTGATACGTTGCCCCTGCGTTCTTCAGGCCGAACGGCATGACTCGGTAACAATAGAGTCCTTGGTCCGTTACAAAAGATGTCTTCGGAATATCCGGGGGGAACATCCTTATCTGATTGTAACCCGAGAAAGCGTCCATGAAGCTGAGGAGCTCATGTCCCGAGGTTGCGTCAATCAGAGTGTCAATGCTCGGCAGGGGGAAGGGATCTTTAGGGCAGGCCTTGTTGAGGTCAGTGAAATCAATACAGATTCTCCATGTCCCATTGGATTTCTTCACCATGACTACGTTGGACAACCACTCCGGATAATTCACCTCCTGTATGAATCGGGCTTTCAGCAATTTGTCTACCTCCTCTTTGATGGCGAGCTGGCGCTCGGGGGCGAACTTGCGCCTCTTCTGCTGGACCGGTTTGGACCCCGGATCAACGCTGAGGCGATGGACCAAGAGTTCTTCGGAGATACCGGGCATGTCCGCTGCTGACCATGCGAAGAGGTCCCGGTTGGCTCGGATGCATTTCACAATGTTTGAATGTAGGGCGGACGGGAGTGCCTTGCTGACATAAAACTTACGGGTCGGCTCCTGCTCCGAGAAGAGTATTTCCTCCAGCTCATCTACCGGCTCGGGAGTCGGCCGAGCAGCATCTTGTGGGATCTCGAGTGTTTCTAAGGAGAGGACGGGTCCGAGTGTGGAGGTCATGTAACACTTGCGGGCCTGATCCTGATTGCCCCTAACTTCTCCCACTCCAGCCCGAGTGGGGAATTTCATTTTGAGATGATAGGCAGAAGGGACGGCCTCGAGGGCGGCTAGGCCGGGGCGACCCAAAATGACGTTGTAGGCCGCTGGGACATCTACAACCATGAAATCCATCGACTCCGTGCGGGTAGTAGGAGTTTTGCCTGCTGTGACATCGAGGGTAATCACCCCTTCGATCGTCACCGGCACTCCCGTGAACCCATGGAGCGTATACCCGGCGGGCTTCAGTCTGTCTCGGGAGAGCTTCAGCCCCTTAAAAGCATCGAGGAATAGGATGTTAACGGAGGAGCCGTTATCCACTAGGATTCTTTCGACTTTGAAATTGGCCATGTGAAGGTTGATGACGAGTGCGTCGCAATGAGGGGTGCGGACGCCCTCGAGATCGTCGTCAGAGAAGGTGACGGGCACTCCGAGTCCTTTGGGGGGAGGGGTGGCCCGGACAGAATTTACTTCCCTAATAAAAGCTTTCCGAGAAGAGTTCGAGGAGCCCCCCATTGGACCCCCATGGATAAGGTGGAGGACTCGCTCTTCCTCGAATTCTGGCGTCTCTTCCCGTTTTGGACGTTTGTTAGCCCCCCGAGGCTGGGGAGGAAGTTCGGCCCCGTCCTTTCTTACAAACTTCGCCAGCTGCCCCCTCTGGATGAGGGCTTCGATCTCGTTTCTCAGAGCCCGGCAGTCGTTGGTGTCATGCCCATGGTCCCGGTGATAACGGCACCATTTGTCTTTATCCCTTCTTTTGGCTGGGGTGTTCATCTTTGGAGCTGGAGGCAGGACCCCTTCTTTTTCGACTTCCATGAAAATGGCGGAGATGTTTGTGGTGAGGGGAGTAAATTTTTCAAATCTAGGGGGAGGCCGGCGCTGGCCAGCATTATCCTTCTGAAACTTTCTGGGTCCCTCTTCTTCCGTTCCCTTCCTCTTAGACCCGGAGGCGGTTGCTTCCCAGTTGGGTGGTTCCTCGGCCTCTTCAGCTCGGATGTACTTTTCAGTGCGGAGGAGGAGGTCAGAAAAGTCATGTGGCGGTTTTTTGGCGAGGGAGGAGCGGAGGTTGGAATTTAGGATGTTGGATTGGAACGCCGCGGTAGCAACGGATTGGTCGAGCGATGCGATGGTTCTGGCCTCGGCTGTGAATCTCTTCACGTAGTCCCTCAATCTCTCCCCCTTCTGCTGACGGAGGTGCAACAGGGAAATGCTGGTCTTCCCGGCCCTTCGGCTGCTGACGAAGTGGGTGATGAACAGGGTCTCGAACTGTTCGAAGGAGAATATTGACGCCGGGGCAAGACGAGAGTACCATTCTCGAGCTGGGCCTTTCAGAGTTGCAGGGAACGTTTTGCAAAGGAGGGCGTCGGACGCTTGATGGAGGAGCATCAAAGTCTTAAAGCCTTCGATGTGGTCAACTGGGTCGGTCTCTCCCGTGTAGTTCTCGAACTGGGGAGGTTTGAAACCGAAGGGAACAGGAGTATCCACTATGGTCCGGGAGAACGGGGGTTGGCTAGGACGGAGGGTCCTCCCCCTGAGTTCTTCTTCTCGGTTTATCTGTCCCAAGAGTTTTTCCACCTCGTTCAGGCGGCGGTTCATAGTGTCATCTCTCCGGCGGTGATCTGCCGAGCCACGGGACTCGTCTTCGTAGGATGGGGAGCGAGGGCTGCGGCGACGATAGTCTCGGGAACGACGAGGACTTGGGGTGCGTCTGGAATTGGTAGGAGCGGGTCGAGGAGAAGGGGAACGTTGGCGAGGGCTCCGTACCGGACGAGGGGAGGGGGCCCTCGGCTCATTGGGATTCTGACAGAGATTGAGGGCCTGCTGTACCATAGCTTGGAATTGCTGGAACTCGGCACGGGTGATGGGTGCCTCATTGTTCCGATGCTGCTGCCGACCTGCTGGTGAGTGCCTCCTTCGGTAGTGATCGGGGGAGTCTTTTCTCCCTCTTCGGGCGGGGGATCCCCTGTGTCCCCGGTGTCGGGGGGATCGTTCTTGGTGGGAGGCTTCTCCCCGAGCCCGCTTTTCGTCCAGATGGTGACGAAGGTCCTTATCTTCCGGGCGTCTGGGATGGGCATCGTGGCGACCAGAGGCTCGGGGATGATGAGAGGCCATGGAGGCACTGGAGGCAGTGTGGTTGGGTATGTTCTCTGGATGAAAAGGCTGTTTCTGGGGGTTAGGCCCCTTCGGATCAGGATGTGGAGGGTTCCGCTGGAGCGGCTCTTCCACGGTAGGAGGGAGCTGCCCTTGTTGCTGAGTGGGATCAGGAAGGACTTCTTGCTGGTCAGGGTGGGGCGCTCGGTTGGAGCCCCTGGATCTGACTTTGCGAGGCGGCATGGCTGGAGAAAACCTGTTCACCGGGAAGAGGAGAGGTCTCTATTCGTTAGTTTCCCACAGACGGCGCCAATCTGTTGCCGCTAAATTCGGTGTGGGGGCAAACAGATGAATTTGTGAGTTCGTAGAAAACCTGAATAGCAAACACCTAACCTGTTCCGCCGGAGCTTGACCGTTGACTCCCGCCGTTCACCTGCAAGGAAGTGCGAGACACCGGGGTTGATCCCGGCGACGCACCCTCCGACGCTCAAGTCAGTAACCAGAAATGATTATGAAAGAGCGTTTAACTAGAGAAAGATTGATTACCTCTTAATGGAGATGGGTGAGGGGTATTTATAGGCGTCTTAGGGACTGGTTTTAGGAATGTAATCCCCGTGATTAGATAAGGAATATTCCCCGTAATCAGATAAGGCATGTAATCTGATAAGGTATATCCCCTATAATCAGTTAAGGAATTTAATCCCTAATCCCCAGTGAAAAGATAGCTGTGAATCATGGCCGTTGATTTAGATCTAATCAGGGACCTTGATTGTATCTTGTCGGATCGGGTTGGTAGCGGGTTGAAACTCGTACCCAGCTGATGTGGATCCGTTTGCGGGTTATTGGATCTGTGAGAAGGAGACCCAGTACCCGCTTCGGACCCATTTGCATGTGAAATTACCGTTTTGCCCCTGAGCTTTAAGATTCGAGTCCGATGTGAACGGTCCCGATTTAATCCTATTTTTTAGCCATATCAATAACTACGTTTGGTTTGTAATGGATTTAATTTGGTTTTTTTTGGATTGAGAATAAAAGGTTATAAATGAGCTTCGTAATGCCAGGAAACTAATATAGCCTGAGTGCAGAAATGAGAAGTTTTCTTTGACGACTCTTCAATGTTTTTTTTATAGGAAAAAGGTGGAATCTGGCCACCCTGTTTCATTAATAAGAGCTTAACGAAACAAACCCAGAGTACTGGGCCAAAGTACAAACTACAGAAAGAAAATAAAGCATACATGAAGCAACATGACGCGTACAAACAATATATCTCTCCAACAACCCTGGAGGGTGGGCCGACAAATAAGCTCTGACCAGCAAAATTGTAAGTACGTCATTTTAGTTTCGTACAGTGCCTCCACGGCACATGCACACCCACCTAAAACAAGTCTGGCAAGATTTTATCACCCGCGGATCCCTGCCTTCACCTCGCTGGGGGGACCCCATCTTTGGGCCCAAACCCCGCAGATCGAATTCTGACCCCACGGCACAAATCTCACCCTCTCCCCATCTCCACCACTCATCCTACAAACGCGCTAATAGCTCCCACAGCCGCTACCAAAGAGATAGCTGTGAAAAGGATACCTTCACCTCTCCCACGATAACACATTCTTAGGCGATTTCTCACCAAAAAACTATCTCGCTCACCCCACCAAACACTATGCTCCAGGAGAAAGCCGTGGAGAGGATACTTTCACCTCTCTCATGCCCTAGCTCTCTCCGGTGATTTCTCATCACACATACTTTTCTCGACTCATACTCCCAATCTGAGGAAAGAGGCGATGCTGTCACGAGCCGGTGGCCTAAGATGGAAAAAGCTCAATAGCCTGATAGTAGGTGCTGTGAAGACTGCACCGGTGACATCGTAGGAAACACAGTGCCACAAACACAACACGGTGCCACATACCCCACACCAACTCATCCCTATCTCTCACAGACCAACCATACCCAAACCCCACACCCACTCACCCCCATTCCCACACCGAACCACTGACCTCACACACTTGAACCCCAGATCCATGGTGTTCGCGACAACAGGTGCAAGAGGATGGTCTGGCGCGACATAATCGCTCCGCGACAGTTGAGACAAGCACCCCGAAAGTTGAGACAAGTGAGCGGACATCACGGAGATGACTCTTCAATGTTGGAGCATGCTTTATGGATTCTTAAGATATCTAAAATTAAATGGATAATGCTTCTAAAGACTAAATTGACAATACATGCTAGGTAGAACATAAATGATGGTGAAAATGATTATCAATTGTTCTTTTTAGGTGACATCCAAGAGGAGGACTACACAGGTATGTGTAGCATTTGTGGACATCCAATCCTTCTTTTAGGTGATATCTATTGTCTATTCATAGCTAGTACTTGCAGCTTAAGATCCAATTGTTCAAAATTGGAATTCCTATTGTCAATGTGTTACATTCTAAATGCCACGTGTCAAGATTGCAGTCACTGCAAAACTGCTGACAACAGTGTTGACATAATAATAATAATAAAAAAATAAAAAAGGAGTTTCTCTCTCTAGATTTTCTAGAGAGAGAGAAGCTCCCTAAAAAAAACCAAAAAAGAAAACCCTAGATCTAGATCTGAGTTTGGAGGGGGTGGCAGCTAGGATTTCACCGCCCCCCCTCCCCGGTCGCCCCACCCCACCGTCCACCACTCCCCTCTCATCGTCGCTAGTCCCACCTCCAGTCTCGTCGAAGATGACGATTAGATGCGCTACTCCGTCCAGTCGAAAACCTCCACAACTCTCGTCGAGCAACTGCCGCCGTGCTCCTCTAGTCGATTCATCATCCCATCGAGCCGTCCGATCGCTCGACGAGGGAGACTCAGCCGCCGCTTCGCCCAGTCGAGGCCCTCCAGATCCCGCTGAGCTTCCTCCAGCGTTCTCCTCCAAGCGTCGGTCGAGCGATGCTGGAGGGGCCAACATCGCCGTACCCACACTGGAGAAAGGCAGCTTCAAATCACTCGCAAGGTGTTGGGGATTTGAATAGGTGAGTGTTGGAGTTTTGAGATGAGATGGAAGAGTTGATTAGTGTTTGGCAGTTGTGAGATGAGATGGGAGATTGTTGATGTGTAACACGGTAGTGGAGCTTGGGCCTGAAGACCCCCCCCCCCCCCCCCATGAGATGTGCCCACTTGTTGCAGCACAGTTGTGGGGCTTGGGCCCGCAGACGGGGTCCTCCATAAGGTGAGCAGAGTGGTAATGTAGTATTTGAGGTGTTAGGGATTTTTGGTTGTTAGTGTGTAAGTCACACCCTGAATTCGACCTCCTTTAACCAATTGTCACAGGCTCCGCGACAGCACTGCCACTACGCTCTCATCAGTGAACCTGAAATCTACAACGTCCACTGCCCGTAGGGGCGGGAGGGAAAGGTGATCCTTCAGTTAATTGTGATTTGTTACGGGTTTTTACGTGAGAGAGAGAGAGTGAGAGAGTGAGATAGTGAAGATGTTGCCTCTTACTACCCTATGCAGGTGTATGTTTTTTTTTTTTTGTTTTGAGGTTAAAGGTGGAATAATGCCACCCTGTTTCATTAATAAGAGATTAATAAAACAACCCCGGTGTACCGGGAGAACTATGGAGGTGTATGTTAGCATTTGTGAGAAATCACTTGAGAGAGTAAAAATATGAGAGAGGGAAAGGTATCCTCTTCACGACTCTCTCTTTGACTGTGCCCATGGTTAGGGTGGTCAGAGTTTTGTTTGGTGAGAAATTGCTTGAGAGAGCAAAAGCGTGAGAGAGGTGAATGTATCATTTCCACGGCTCTCTTTTTGGTTGTGACTTTGACTGGGCCGAATGTGAGAGTGATTTGGAGAGTTTATAGGAGTTGGGGAGAAGGATGGGAGCGGCGAACTTCTAAATTCCACGTGGTTCTCTTCAGGTGGGTGTGCGCGTGCCGATGAGGCAGTGCACGAAGCTTATTTGACGTACCTATAATTAGTTTGGTCCTTGCTTTGTGACTGGGCCCAAGATGGGGTCCAGTACAATATTCGTGGAGGTCGGGGTCAAGCTGTGGACAGATCCATCTAGTCGACTGTGGGTTTTTTGTTGTGTTTTTTGGTCGGCCCACCCTCTAAGAGTATTGGAGTGAGCTCTAATTGTATATACTGGTCATGTCACTTCATATTTTATTTTCCTATTTGTAGTTTGTAATTTGGCCCAGTACTTTGGGTTTGTTTTGTTAATTGCTTATTAATGAAACAGGGTGGCCATATTCCACCTTTTCTTTAAAATAAAAAAGAAAAAGAAAAAAGAAAAGATTGCTGACATCCAATTAAATGGGACTCAAGTGTTGTCCTAGAACCAAACAACACCCACCTTGCATCTTGAAAACTACAACTCTACTCGTACCACCCACAATTCAACATCTTCTATAGCTAACCTTCAATCAGCACCAAGAACACATGTAGTCGTTCAATCTCAAATTTTGAATATTTGGCATTTAAGAATAGTAATTTTAAGTTTGAGCTGTAATCGTTTTAACCAAAATTTGAATTCTGATTTTTAAAAATCGACAGATGATAGATGATGTATCGTTCAAAAAAAAAATCATCTTAAAAATGTGTCGGACGAGGAATGATTTCCCGTCCATTGATTTTTTTGAAAAATGAAAAACTAATGGACGGGAAATTATTTCCCGTCTGAAGATTTTTTAAATAATAATTTTTTAAAACCACGGACGGGAAATCATTTCCCGTCCAAGAGTTTTTTTTAACCAAATTAACTCTTAATTAAATCCTAATCAACTCTTAATTTAATCTTAATTTTATTTTGAATAAATCCTAATGGTGTATGCATAATAATTCTATAGGTCTAATTCCGTAGAATTTTCTCATCTCAATTTTGGACTTTATTTGTGGGACGGAAAATGATTTCCCGTCCGATTTTTTTTAAAAAAATTTATCAGACAGGATTTCAGTTGATTTAAAAAAAAGGATCGGCCGAAAAATTATTTCCTGTCTGATATATTTAAAATAAAATAAAAAACATGTGCATTGTAATCATTGTTGCTAATTATAGATGAATCTTTATCTGTACTATTTTAATGGGAGAGTTGGGGTTTGTAACAAACAAACCCTAACTTTGTAACTATATAAACACGTAAAATACATGTCCAAACTATATCCAACAATTATAAATGTGCACCGCACATGTAGCCCAAATCAAAACATTCAAATATAAACTATTTGTTTTATTTGATATATATTCATTTAATTTGATGACTTTACTTTTTTAAGATGTGCATTGCACGTATAATAGTTATTTTAATGGAAGAATTTGTCACCAAGCTAACTTCATTTATAACTAAATAAACATGTGTATTGTAACTCAATAAACACGTGCAATGTACATGTATAACTAATATAAAGGGGGTTTAGGTTTGATGTCAGACAACAATGATTTTTTTTATTAGAAACTATTTATGAAAACGTGCATCGGACGTGTAATTTACACTAGCCTATATAATTTCATTAAACTTCCTTTGTACTCTTCTATATTTGAAGCATCCTTCAGGATTTCTTGAGATTTGTGCAGTCTGGGTTTTAAAACTAAAATTCAGGATCATCGTCTACATTCAAACAATTGGAAAGGCACATGAAAGACTAGCGAATTCAATAAGTTTTTCGAGAAAAGGCAGAAGGTTAAAAAGAGTAGAACAAAGGGAAAGCTTTGTGCATGATTGTCTTACTAGCAATTTACACGTGTGATGCACGTCTTAATAAATATTAGTTTTTAAAAATAAAAATTGAGACGTAGTTTGGGTTTGAACCTACCTCCTTTATAATAGTTATGCACGTGCGTTGCACGCGTTGGTAGATTGACAAATGACACTAAGGCCTTCTCTCATTATAATATAAGAGATTCTCAAAATAACCAAGGAATCTTTACAAAATAATATTCAACTTTAGCCAGATGAATAATATTAAACTAATCCACATCAAAGTTAACAGAATATATAGGATGAACAGATGAATGATTTCTTACTTGGAGGCCCTTACATCGATATTGATGTGGTAAAAGTCCAGCCCAATCTGAGCCGTTTGATCTCCTCAGGATGCACGAATCTTCCTAAATCAGGCTTGTAGACCCTATGGGCCTCCTGCTGCTTCAGTAGGCCAAACAGGCCCACAGGAGAGGGGCAACCTGGCCCATTAGGGTTAGGGTTCTCTCTGCATATAAATGCTAGACAGTCACCTCCATTGCAAAGGTAATGTCAATTTTCCCTCTAAAACCCTAGCTTTCATTTCCTCAAGTGATTGACTAGATCGTCGGAGGGTCTGTTGCCATGAACACTCCCGGTGTTTCTAGACATTTTGCAGGTATTCGAGGCGGCCCGCTACCACCAGCACCACCTCTCATGCTTCTCACAAAACTCTCATCTCAGATCAATATTTGTAGCTGAAATCTAGATTTACCTCTACAATTAACATAAACTTATATCTGTTGCTCCCATCATTAAATCAGCAATATCAGATATCTAGATTTGGTCAACTGAATGCTCATGTTTCTCAAGATGGTAGTTATCTGAATGCAATGGTAAAATACTATCAGATTACACAACCATGGAAATGATTCATTGAAAGAACTACATCATAGGTAATATCCTAGAATTAGAAAATGAAAACAGCTATTGTTTTAAAATTGACAAATCAAAGGTGGAGCACATCCACCACGATATTTCCTAAACAAACTTACTAAAACATCGGCTTAATATTTCTTGGTAGATGGCAATGCGTAAAGATGGAAAATTATCAGATGAAAATTTACAAAATGTGAATTGTATCCACGTTTTGGAACTATTGGAAGAGGTTAGAGATCTTGACAGTGATGAGCTTTCCGATCTCCATAAGGCTAGAAATGATCTGGATAATTACTTCCAAATTGAAGATGATTATAGGCGCCAAAGATCTCAAGCCCAATGACTACTAGACGGTGATGCTAACACAACATACTTTCATAGGATAGCTAATGGTTAGAGATGAACCAATTGTATTTCGGGTCTCAACAGGTGGGTTTCAGATCAAAACTCTGTCCGAACCCATATAAAGATTTATTTTAGAGGAATTTTAGGTAATTCGAGAGAGAAGTTCTGTTCACTGGGTGATGCATTCTGGTCACGTCCCCTTGCTCAGGGTTTAGAAGTCCTAGAGGAACCTTTTCAGACGAGTGAGATCTTTGGTGCCCTTAAAGATTTAGGACAGGACAAAGCTCCTGGACCTGACAGTTTCCCTATCTTCTTCTTTATGAATTTTTGGGATACTATTATGGCGGATTTATTCCACATCGTTGAGGAGATGTTTGAGAATCTAGCTCAGATCGAGTGTCTCAACTATGCGTTTATTGTTCTAATCCCCAAATCTGAGGAAGTTAAAGAGTTTGGGAATTTCAGACCAATTAGCCCGTTGAATTCTTCATTTAAAATAATTACTAAAGTTTTGGCTAATAGATTGAGTCCGCTGCTTAACTCCATCATTCATCCAGCCCAAAGTGGATTTATCCACGAGAGGGAGATCTTAGATAGTATCGTTGCTGCCCATGATACCATTTTTCAGTGCGATAGAGACAGAGAAAAGGGCTTCATGCTCAAAGTAGACTTTGAAAAGCCATACGATACTGTCGAATAGGCGAGTTTTATAGAGGTACTTCGGTCTAGAGGATTCAGAAATAAATGGATCTGGTGGATCAACTTGTGCATTAGGGGAGGTAAATCATCGGTGGTGATCAATGGTTCCCCCTCTAATCTAATCTTCTGTAAAAGAGGACTCAGACAGGGTGATCCGTTATCTCCTCTCTTATTCACTTTGGTTGCTGACGTCTTGACAGAAATGATTCAACATTGTTCTAATCAACATCTTCTTCGTGGTTTAGGTTATTTGGATGGTATTCGCGGTATTACAATTTTGCAGTACGCCGACGATACACTCCTCTTTAGGAGAAATGAGACTAATGAGGTTCTCATTTACAAGGGCATTTTAATGTTCTACGAGGCTTGGTGTGGATTAGGAGTTAATTTTGAGTAGATCTATATCATTGGGCTAGGCAGATGCGACGAAGTAGCACCAGCTCTATTGGCTCATGTTCTGGATTGTAAAGTTGGAAAGTTTCCCATCAAATATTTGGGAGTCCCTCTGCACCCCGGTAAGCTCAAACGTAGTGACTGGCATTTTCTCATAGAGAAAATTGAGAAACGCCTTCCCGGATGGAAGAAGAAACAGATGTCGCTGGGAGGAAGAGTCACCCTTATTAATGCAGTCCTCTCCAATCTGTCGATATTGGATGTCGATCTATGAATTCCCTTCTTGGGTAATCAACAAGATCGATAAAATTCGTAGAGATTTTTTATGGAAGGGAAGTAGAGAGGATGATAAAGGTCTTCCATTGGTTAAATGGAGTATAGTCTGTAGGAGAAAAGAGTTTGGTGGTTTAGGAATTCTTAACCTTCGTGAGATGAATCGAGCCCTACTATGCAAATGGTGGTGGAAAATTCATTCCCGAATCACAACCGATCAAGATTTTGTTTGGGCTCGGTATCGTAGTCGTAGAAAGTTCAGATTCGGAGGGGGTCAACATCATCACGGTATTTCGTCGATTTGGAAAGGAATTGACAAATTAGGAGACCTTTTTCATTCCCACTCACCTTGTAGGGTGGGGAACGACAATAATACTAGATTTTGGTTAGATGCTTGGGTTGGTCCCCATACCTTGGCTTCACTTTTTCCTGAGATTTTCGAGTTCGCCATCAACAAACATGCCTTGGTTGCTGATTACTGGGTCAGATCTTCTTGGAGCATTAAATTGTCCACTCTCGGTGAGGTTAATCACCATAATAGTTGCATACCTTTGTACTCATTCCTAGAGGGGCGGAAGAGATTAGATGAGAACTATCAGAGCAGGAGGGGTTGGCGACTGGCTGCCAACGGTCAATTCTCAGTCAACTCCTTGTACATCTCACTCTATTATGGGGGGATGAGAAGTGCAGTGAATAAAATAATTTGGAACGCATGTGCTCCGCATAAGGTTCATGCCTTCACGTGGCTTGTACTCAAAGATGCGATTTTAACGGGGGAGAATCTGTTTAAGAAAGGATTGGTCTCAATGTTTTCTTGTTCTAGATGTGGTTTAAGAGTAGAATCTATCACCCACCTTTTTTTTAGAATGTGTTCATAGTAGACGTATTTGAGATTTCCTTCTGTTAGGATTTGACACTTACAGTTTTTCTCAACAAGTTTCTCATCTTTGGGGAGAATTTAGAGACTGTGACATTGCGCGGGTGAGATGGAAGGAGTGGGATTGTGTTGTTGCTGCGTCATTATGGATCATTTGGCTAGATATAAATGATTTATATTTTAGAAATCACCCTTGTAACTTTGTGCAATTGATTTATTAAATATTTGCTCTCACTTCTTCTTGGATCTCCTTACCAGGTGCTAGAAAGAAAGTGCGTCACTACAAGGAATTTGACATATAGTGACAGCAAAAATCCGTGGGTAAAAGGCGAAAAACCGTAGGTATATCCCGTAAAACCTATACCGACAGACATATTTTTCCGTAGTCAATAATGAGCTATACCCACAGCAGAATGCCATCACTATTGCCTATAGTGACGGTTGTTTCACCCGTTAGACAAAACCTTGGTGTTATACCCACGGTTTCGTATCCGTTGGTATAGGTTTTAACGACACCTCTTGCTTTTCTATACCCACGGTTGGAACTCCATTGCTATAGGTTTTAGCGATGGTTTTCGCATCCAAATATTTGAATATATACCCACTATGTTTATTCCGTTGGTATAGTTCTTTTTGTGCGGTCCATTGGTATAGGTTTTAGCGATATTTTTTACACATATACACCCACGAATTTAAGGGATAGGTCATAATTTGCTCTATACACAATTTTTTCTTATTAATTACGCTTATGATAATTTAATATTTTCTTTTATAATATTTATCTAATTATAAACTAAATACACAATAAAATAAATAAATGTATTTATGAAACAAAATTAAATAAAATTAAACTTCAATCATATTAAAAATTAATGAAGTATTACAAGCATGTCAAATTACAAAATAGTTAAAATGTCAACCTAAGAGTACTGACATATAATAAGCATATAAAGTCTTATAACAATCTCATCCACTTAATTTCTATGTTTGCTCCATCAAGAGAAAATTAGCTTCTAATCTTCACGTGTAAGTAACAAAAAGAACAAATGAATAATAGCATAACTCAACATAAGAAATATTAACAATTTTAGTAAGAATTAGTTAATACTAAGTAGATACCATCTTCAGTATCTTCATTAGTGTCTGAATTTAGAGAATTCGTATGGTCAGGGGCACTAGAAGCATTTGTAACCTATTAAAAATAAAATACAACTTATAGACACTTCTTAATAGATATTTCCATCATTCATTAGAGAAAAAAATGTATCCCTCAAACAAAAATTAAAATAAAGTATTAAATGAGAAGTGCATTGCAACTATTGGCAGAACACAGTCAACCTAAGAAAGTCAAAATATGTATAAAATTAATGTAAAAGGAACAATGATCTTAGTCAAACACCATAAAAAGTTTCTGAAGCGGAAATCAAATAAACTCATACAGGATGCTGAAACTTATTTACCTTTATGCTCCAAAAACACCAAAAAAAACTAGGCACAATTGAACCATACAACATATGGAGGCAATGGTGGGGGTAGTATGGCTGCTCGGGCTCCCGACAAATTCGAGTTCCTCTAATTAAACACTATAAATCTCAAATTTCAAAAGATGTTATGTTTTTAAAATTTGTACTATCAGAGAAACATGAATCAACAGGAAGAAAAACATATAAAACATATTTAGTATATGAACCAAATCATATCAATAAATATAATTGTTAGGGAGAGATCCTGGTAAACCAACAAGAAAATTGCAACAAGTCACTGCTACAGGCCCTAAATTAGTCATAGAAAGATCGGCAATAGATAATCTAATTGGGCTCATCCGGCCAAAACAGTTAAGCCTAAACCCAACCCAATAAGAAACATGCTTAACAGCTGACACCAAACCCAGCTCAAAATGGAATAGCTTGCCCCAATCTTGGTTAAGAATGGCCGATTCAAGGAGGGCTATGAGGTCGAGGAAGAATGTTTTGTAGGGGAGTTGAGATGCTTTTCTTCTTTGAAAGATTTTGTGATTGGTTTGGTGGGTTGAATTTCATTTATTGGGTGTCTTCTGCAGGTGCAGGTAAATAGCTACCAGAGGGTTCATGGGGAAGGCAAATTGCAACAACCATCATGGACATTAGATTCACTGCCATAAATGTGCAAATATGAGAATGTACAACCACAGGTCCAACCCAAAGGAAACGATCCAGAACAAATAACAAGATGGAATAATAACTTGCAAAAAAAAATATACCTCAACTGGTTTTAGTATTGGCTCATCAAAGAAAATGCACCACCCGAATTTGAAACAAGCATTGAATTTTTCAATAATCGGGGTTGCACTAGGTTTGTTGCTGATTGACATGTACACCTAGGACAAAAAATACAAATAATGTTAGATCTTACATACAAAAGCTAAAAAATTGACGGCAGAGGTTAAGAACTGATCTACTGCAACTTGCCTCAATAGCAGTTAACTCTAGACTATTGTAGTCATACAAATCTTGGAGATGGAAATTTACAGGCACATCATCTGTGAAGTCCTTCAAACATGCTTCACTTATATAACCAAGGGAATGTTTATCGTCTATCATATGTGGACCATTTTCCGTCAGGTGTCTTGATTTAAAGGAGAGGCTTCCCACTTCTAGAGCCTACAAGATATTAGAATGAACATGTTAAATATCATTTCCTTAGGTTTGAGGAGCCCGAAAATAGTGTAAAATATCATTCTAAAATTCAGATTCCGAGCAGAGAAATGGTAAAAACCTCAGAATCAAGTAGCCTTCAAAGACTAACAAGAATGAAATACACGTAACTATATGTTTTATGTTTACTTAGTTACTTATGACGTGTCGACATTGTGATGATTATTGTCATTATTGTGTAGAGGTGATATAATTTAAGACTGCTCTGGCCATTTGAATTGTATAACCAACATATCGCATAGTTAAATAGTTAATAGCGAAGTCAAAATCACACATACCACAATAGAATCACCTACGGCTTCACTTATTGAAGGAAGCGTTAACTTAACACTGTAAAGACTAATATCCCAATTTATCTTCTTGCGAATAACAGAATGTACCTACATTCAGAAGTCATTAAAAAGATATAGAATAACAATTGTATATTAGAAAACACAAGAAACGATATTAGCAAAACAGAAAACTTACTCAGTTTTTTATTGCAGTCTAGCCTTAGAATTACTAATTCCATTGAGAGCGAGCAGTACCTACAATGGAATGATAAATATACTAATAAACAACATCACCACCTGCTAGGTAATTTTCTTTCTTGACTTGGCCATGAAGTTCTCTACATGTACTAAAGCAACAACATAATCCCACAAGAAACAGAAGTCATCACCCCAGGCATCAATAAATTACGAATAAGAAACCTTTATATTGATTCCCAATTTCCTACTGAAGATAAAGGAATTTTTATCTAACCCAAAATGTATACAAAGAGAGAGAGGCAGCCGCAGACAGCGCTCGCCGCCTGAGCGCTGAACACGGGTCCCGAAGTTGATGTCTCGCTTAACCCGAAGTCGAAGTCGAAGTCGTCCAGACTCAAGTCGTCGATGGGGGGATCGAAGTCGAAGTCAGCAGCGTCAATGTGGGGGTCGTCGATGAGGGGGGTGAGGGATTGAAGTCAGCAGTACCTGGATGAGCACCACCGCCAGAGCTAGGGTTTGGGACCTTTGGGTAATTTTTTTTATAGAAAAGATGAAGAAGGGGAACTGAAAATTCTGATTTGGAGTAGATTAGAGAGAGGGTAATGATTTAGATTTGGGCTTATATTAAAAAGAAATTAGTGGGGGGACTATACCTACAGTATTTTACCCCATCAGGAAAACTTATAGTTACGGATTAAAAGCTTTAAAGCTATAGCATACCTATACCCACAGTTCACTACACGTCTATAGGTATATGATGCGTATACCCACGGTTTTAGTGACCGTCACTACAGGTATCTGTTGGTATATGTCAAATTTATTGTAGTGCGTCTGGGACCTTTGTTTCCGGTAGAGAACGGGCCTTCTAGCAATGTCAACCTCTGATCGATCGTCGGCTCTACGGTGGTAGGCTTTTGAGTATCTTCTGGATCGTTGACCGATTTTTATTGCCGATGTAGGGTTCTTTTGTTATTTCTGAATCCTATTGTATTGATATTATGTAACTTTCAGTTATTTCGATGTCTGTTGTATTTTGGATGTAACTTTTGGAGATATTTATATATGAGCTCGATGGCACTTCTCATGCCATCTTTATTTCAAAAAAAAAAAAAAAAAAAAAACTTGGAATGCATATGGACCGTCCAAATTCCCTCTTTGGCTCTCTGCTGATTCACCTAAAACTAGTATCATCTATTAATTATCTCTTCTCCTAGTCTTTGTGTTCCCTTCATACTTCCCCTTTTATATTCGACTGGTCGTCTTCTTCATTTCTCCCTACTAGAATTTTAGAGACAAGAAAAAAATTAAATCCCATGTTAACCCGTAGCACGAAATTAGGTAATTCAACCAGAGAAGCCAATGGGCATTTGGAATTAACAAGCAAAGCAAGAAAATATATTTTAGCTTAGGAAATTACCTCAGTCCAAATTATGGTGTATAATTTCCTTTACTGTTTCACCACCTTTCAAGTTTTCTCACCCTTTACAACCTGAATTCTCTTTATCATGGTTTATCGACTGATTGTATCAACACTTTTTTTTTTGTTCAAAAACTTTGACTACCAATCTTGTTTTGTAACGCTTGCTTCCATCATACTCTTCTTTGATCCAGAAAACTCACTTGTTATGGAGCTACTTGGTTGTGACTGAATCCCCCACTTGACTGAATCCTACTCTTACATTGCTTCATCATAACACTCTGATACTCCACTGCCAGTCAGTAATAAGTAGTGCAGAGAAGACGAATAGCGCTGGATTGTTTTAGAAATTCTTGAGGAGCGTCTTACTTCTGGCGTGTTTGGTTCTTCTTGAACTGTTTCAGGACTAATCTGCACATCATTTCAAGAAATCTTCTCAAACTCTACGAATTTTTTCGTTTCAGCATGTGTACTGGAGCTACTTGATTCTGCAGCTGACTTGTCTTTGTGCATCACATTCTCATTAAATATGACATTTCGGCTTCTGATAATTTTTTGATTTTCATAATCCCAAAATTGGTAGCCGAACTCGTCACCACAATATCCAATAAAAAAAAACATTTATTAGACTTCGGTTCTAATTTACTTCTTTCAGTAGAAGCAATATGCACATAAGAAATACAACCAAACAATTTCAAGTGTGAAAGGTTTATTTCTTTTCTGCTACAAACTTCTGATATTCCACCATCCAAAGGTACCGGGGGCCCACGATTGATCAGGTAGGCTGCGGTATTGATGGCTTCAGCCCAAAACATCATGGGTAAGTTGGCATGTATCCTCATGCTTCTGACACGTTCATTCAGAGTTCTGTTCATGTGTTTGCTATGACATTCTGCTATGGTTTCATAGGAATTGGTTTCCCTATCTTGATGCCGTTATTTGCGCATAATTCTCTGAAACTACGATATGTATACTCTCCAGCAGTGTCAGACCTCAAACGCTTGACTTACAAACCAATTTCATTTTCTTGCACGTTCATTCAAGTAGGCTGAGGTATTGACGGCTTCAGCCCAGAACAACTTGGGTATTGACGACATGTATCCTCATGCTTCTAGCACGTTCATTCAGAGTTATGTTCATGCATTCTGCTATGGTGTCATGGGAATCATTTTCTCTATCCTGATACCGTTGTTTGTTCATAATTCTCTGAAACTACGATCTGTGTACTCTCCAGCATTGTCAGACCTCAAATGCTTGACTTTCAAATTAGTTTTATTTCCCACAATGACTTTCCATTTTCTTAAGGTATCAAAGACTTCTGATATCCTCTTCAGAAAATAAACTCACACCTTCCTTGTAGAATCATCAATGAAGTTGGCATAATACAACGAGCCTGCTAGAGATTGAACCAGAGATGGTCTCCATACATCGGTATAAACCAACTCTAACTTTTATACCTTGGGTGTCTTGTCAATCTTTGCAAAGCTGACCTTTTTCTGTTTGCCAATGATGCAATCCTCACATAGGCTGACATCTACGCTCTTTAGATCTTGCAGCATCTCCTTTGACATAAATGTCTTCATCCCTTTCTCGCTCATATGACCAAGTCTTTGGTGTTATAGATTTGATTTTCCATCAGCATTTGCACTTGCAATGATACTCTCCAAGTTTGAGGTTACATAGAGAGTACCAGTCTTCTTACCACGAGCAATAATGAATGCTCCTTTGGTAATATTCCATTCATAGCCTAAAATGTTGTACAATAACCTTCTCCATCAAGCTGTCCCACTGAGATCAAATTTCTTTTGAGATCAGAAATATTTCTCACACTTTGCAGCTTTCATATAGTTCGGTTAAGCAACTTTAATCGGATGTCTCACTTTTCCACGATCTTCAAAGTTTCAGCATAGACTAGATGAACCATCCCGAAATCACCACTGATGTAGTTCTCCAGAAATCATCACTCACTTAATTTTCCAAGATTTCTCTGCATGAGGTCGAGGGAAAAGATGCTCTTGAATCCAAAATCCATGATTCAATTAGACTGTTGACGCTTAGTATCATAGCATCACCTACTTCATCGGTCACGTTGGCAGATTCCTGTGCGCCGGTATCTTTCTTCAGTGCTCGGCAATCTTGTTGAAAGTGACTAGTCTATCCAATTGTAGCAGTTGAATGCTTTCTTTCCCAATCTAGATTTCAATCTGTTGCGGTTAGAGTTTCTTTCTGAAGTTCTTCCTTTTGACTTCGTGTGCAAAGCTGGGGTTGATGCTGCACCTGATTCTCTTCGCTGAATTTCTTCACTCAATATTATATCCCGAACATCGTCGAATTTCAATTTACGATTTCCGACAAACTACTGACTGCTGTAACAGTAGCATTCCAACTGTCTTGTAGATAGTATAGAGAATCATATCTCGAACTTCATCAACGAACTCGATTACTACTGAAATCTACTGGGTTGTGATTGTGTTGAGTTCATTCAGATGTTGAGCACTGATGCACCTTCCGTCATCCTCAAGTTGAATAACCGTCTCATCAAGTGAACTTTGTATGAGGCCGATGGCTTCTCGTACATACTGGAGAGAGACACAATATGACCCACCGTAGTCTTTTCCTTTGCTATGTTGAAAGCAACATTGTGGGATAACGTCAATCAGATATCTCCAAGGTCTTGTCCTTCGAAAAAAGCTCAGTCTTTATCCTACATGCCTTCTGGGTTTTTTTCTGAGAGAGGTTGATATAGCTTTTTCTGATACAGATAATCTTCAATCTGCATCTTCCAAAAGTCGATGTCCGCACCATCGCACTTTTTCAATTTTCACATTCCCTTCGTCTGCAGCCATTGCTCACAGTCGAATCTGACTTCCTCTGGATCTTTTCTGACTATTCCTTGACATAAATCACAACCAGAGATCTGATACCGGTTGTTGGAAAAACTCTCTTGTTGCAATTTTTTTTTCTTTAACCAGAGTAGCGAGATTGCAAAATATAAACGAAAAAAATAACACACACAAATTGATAAGGAGTTCGACACAAATTGGTATCTACATCTCCGAAACTACTGCAAATATTTACTACATGGGAGAAAATTATACAATGTGTTTACAACACAAAAAAAACATCACAACCCTAAACCCATATATTTTTTTTCACAAAATTCTCTTTTTACAAATATTTTACAAAGTATTTCTTAATTTTTTTTTTCTCATATGGATTTAATGTTGAATAAATGATGAGATGGGAAGGAGTGGGATGATGGGGGTTAGGTGAGTTTAGGCATGTTAGGTGGGGATTAGACACCGCCTAACCCATTTTTTCTTTCTTTTTGGCAAAGGTGTGGGCAACGCCATTTTGGTCGGCTGCCTACCCTTATATTACCCATTTATTTTGTTGTCAAGTGTGGGTTGTGGGCCCCACCCACACTATTCCACCCACTGCTAATAGCTTGTCCACCGTCCACTGTCACCCTCAATCGTACTGCAGCTATCGTCGCCCCCAACAGTAACATAAATGCCACCTCCAAGTCCACTAACATGAGAGAAACTCTAGGCACCCCCCAATCTGACATGAATATGTAAAAATTGAACACTTTCTCTCATCACCTAACGTGTCCACCATCCATTGTCACCCCAAACTGCAACTGCAACTGTCGTCGCCTCAACAGTAACAGAAATGCCAACTCCAAGTCAGCTGACAAGAAAGAAACCTCAGACACCCATCCAATCTAACCTGAATATGTCAACATTGTGTCATTCAGTCCACCGTCTATCGTCGTCCCATAACAAGCAGGTATTGTTTTTTATTTATAAATATGGTATGATTTTGGTTGTCATTTGAATATAATGAAAGACATGTTGGTGGGAGAAGGGAGGGAGAAGCCAACGGCCTTAGGGATGGCAAGTGGGCCGGGTCAACCGGCGACCCGCCCACGACCCGCCCGTTGAACCCCGTCCGTGAAAGCATTTGGCAGGTTCGGGTCGAACCCGTGAATAGTAACGGGTCGACCCGGGTCGCGTAAATAGCGATTCGAACCCGTACAACCCGGCCTGCAAACCCATTATTGTTCACCCAACCCGTATGCCAACCCGCAGGTCGAACCGTGGGTCACGACCCGTTGGACCCGTTCGGGTTGAACGTTCGACCCGTCACGAGTCGACCGTTGACCTGCGGGTCAAACAAGCCGTTGGGGGGGGGGGGGGGCACTGTAGCACAGAGAGCAAAACGGCTATTATAGCCATTTTGCTTGGATTTTTTGGTTTTTTTTGGGTTTTTTTTGTTTATTTTGAGCCTATAAATACCCCTCAAAACCTGATCAAAAAAATCACACCTTACTCCCTTACTATCTCTACTATTTTATAACTCATTTCTAAGGAATTTTTCAAAAGTTCAAGTATTCAACAAGCAAGTCTTCAAGGCATATACACGATCAATTTTCGATCGTATCAAAATCAAAATTCAACAACGTCTTCAACTCTTCAACTCTTCAACTCTCGTCCAACTCCAAGTGATCAAGTCGTCAATTCTCCTTCAAGCTCTCCTCAGCTCTTCAATTCCGGAATTGCTTATTTCTAGTTCTACTTCTATTCTTATTTTCACGGTTTATTTTATATACGCGTATCCACGGTGAACGGTATCAAAATTTCATACCTCTTTCGTTATTTTATTTTTGTGTTGTAGTTATAATTATTTTTGGTTTTTTGATCTTCTCTATCTCAACCATCTTGTTTTTTAGATTTTTTTTATAATTCACCGTTCCTATATTGTGTAGTTTTTTTTACATACATTAGTACATTACTACATTTTGTCTAGATCACGCGGTAGCGGTCGTAGCGGACAAGATTCCTCCTCTTCCCATAGGCCACCAATTGTCCCAATTAGTGAGCCCGCCCAAGAGTACCATGATCCTCCACCCAACAATGGGGTGCACACGACGAGTTTGTAGGTGAGATATAATTAGAAGAAGAAGAACAACAACAACAACCAACCGAAACCACACAACCCCGTAGTAGTAGGAAAAGTAGAGGAGAAAGTAGTGATTGGCATAAGTTTTACGATTATATTCCAGACGAACAAACTCCGGATATAGGTTTGAAAGTTTGTAAAACATGTTCTAAAACATGCAAATTCAAGAGGAGTGACGGCACCGGTACAATTAGTAGACACATCTAACATAACTATAAAGACCTTCTTGCTAACCTACAAGGCCAACAAAAAATCAACCCTAGGACCGGTCTAGTTCATAGCCACCCTTATGATCCCGATCTTGTTCGTCGGGAAATGGCCCGATTAGTCATAAAGAAATAGTTACCATTTTTCTATCCTGAGAGTAGGGACTTGAAAAATTTTAACCAAACGGCCTTAAACCCTCATTTTAGAAGAATTCTGAGAAATAGTTGCAAATCAGATTATTTTAAAATGTACATCGAAATGAAGGACGCTTTGATTGCAATTTTATGGAGTTTAACTTGTAGAGTTAGTTTAACTTCGGATTGTTGGACGGGTGTCAACAATATTCCAATGATGGGAATAACCTGTCATTGGATCGACAATGATTGGATTCTTCAAAAAAGAATCATATCACTTGCGGCGTTGCCGTATCCCCATAATGGCGCGGAAATAGCAAACCGTATTTTAGAAATTTGTGATGTTTTTCATATTCGCGATAAAATTATGTGTATTAGTTTTGATAATGCATCTAACAACAATGTAGAAATTACTACTTTAAAATCCGTATTAAACCCTCCATCTGACAATATTTTTCATGTTAGATGTGCATGTTATATTTTAAATTTATGTGTTGAAGATACATTAAAAATAGCCGATCCATATGTAGTTAAAATTAGAAATTATGTACATTTCATTGCATTAAGTCCAAGCGTATTTCAAGAATGGAAAGCTTGGTGTAGGCTTAAAAATGTACCTTTTAGAAGATTTCCAAAGGATGTTAGACATCGATGGAATTCTACTTTGATTTACTACACGTTGTTATCGAATATAAAGCAGTTGTAAATAATTTTTGTATCGCATTTCATATGCCAAATTTTGAAAGGACTCCCACTGATTGGGATTATGCCGAAGCTTTGCTGAAATTTTTAGAACCATTTAAAATCGCAACTTTAAAATGTTTAAAAACATATGAATCTACTTCTAGTAGCATTTTTATTTCATTAGTTAGCATGATGCAAACATTTAACGAAATGTTAAATGATCCCCATGTTGGTGAGATTGTAAAACCTGCATACAATTTTTTTTTGAAGTATTATTTTCCTCCTCCTATGTTGATTTGTGTTGCTACCGTTATGGATCCTTGTATCAAATTAGAAGGTACGAAGAGTTTGATTGAAATATTTTTTGCATTACTTGGGAAAATATAGAAATAGTAATTGATTGCGCTACTTTTTTAGTTCAGTTTGAATCTACATTAAATAACTTGTATGATTATTATGATAGATGTTTTGCTTCTAGTAGTACAACTTCTGTAGTTAGTTCTTCTTCTGCTACTTCTAAAGGTAAGAGTAAATTTGATGATAGAACATTTAATTTACTTGCACAAATTCAATCAAAAAAACCTAGGACTAATCAACCAAATGAATTAAATTGGTATCACCAACAAGATTCTGAGCCTTCTTCTTCTCCACTAGATATTTTACAATGGTGGAAAGACCATGAACACAGTTTTAGTATTCTGTCAATTATGGCTAAAGATTTACTAACTCCTCCTATCTCTACAGTTGCTTCTGAAAGTGCATTTTTTTCAAGTGGCAGAGTTCTAACTGATTACAGGAATCGCTTGAAGCCCGACATGTTAGAGATGCTCGTTTGCACAGAAGACTGGCTGAAGGCTGAAGATAGGACACAAGGGAAAGAACTATCAACGTCCACAAGTGGGAGCAACTCGCCGGAACAACAACAACAACAACTTTGCTTGTAATAGCAACTCGACCGACACGTTAGAAATTGTATTATATCTTTGCTTGTTATGTTAAATTAGTAAAATTGGAGTCAATTAAAATTGTATATAAGAAATATGTTAGTGTATAAAACATATTTGTGAATTGAATTCTTCATTTTATTAGAAATTGTGAAAATTATATAACTTAAATTCATATGAATAATATTTCAATATTTTTGCCAA